>OMLP01012205.1:64967-79457 GCA_900302685.1 Spondyliosoma cantharus | reverse complement strand
TCTGTCTCCCCCTTCCTTCTCGCCGCTCTTCTCCCCTCTCTCGTTCGCTCTTCGCCGAGGTGATGACAGAACTTCCCTGGCACGTGTTGCACAGATGAACACTCCAGAGCCTCTCTAGACACACACCGACGAACATGCACACCCATACAAAGAACACATGTTGAATGGATTAATTCGAGATCACCATACCCACCTGGGCTGAGGAGATGGTGATCATACGCTGAAGTCTGCAGCCAGTCTACATGTCTGATTTCCCAGCTATGTGATCCTATTTACCACATACCACGTCGAGCAATGAGTATGCTAATGCTAATAGCTGTGCATCAGTGCCGCTAAGACTTATTCTTGTTCAAACACTTTAATAATTTTGTTCGCTTTCTTGCTGAGTTGGAACAGTACCACTCTCATGATTGTGCAGTAAATGTGAGGCTCCAGCCAGCAGGCTATTAGCTTAGCTTAGCATAAAGACTGGAAGCAGAGTGACTCCATAAAACCACGCAGATGACAAAAAAAACATGTGTTCATTAAGCAGCTAACCGGCTGCTGGATATTGAGAGCGGTATCGATCCTCTCATCAAACTCTGAGCAGCAAAGAAAGTAAGTATATCTCCTAAAATATGTAAATCAGGAGAGACTTAATTCTTTATATTATTTCTGTATATAGATTAATAAAAATTCATTACAATGTACACATCAGATGAGAATTATTTGGCAATTAGGCCCTGTGGATGTGAGGAGGTCGATCTGGTGGAGGATGGTCGCAATGATTTTGCACTGAAGCGACAGCTGACAACTAACTGAACCAAATTCTTTAAAGTACAGGCCTTGAAATTGAAATAGATGAGTTTAGTTTTTGATTTAGATTCTGAAATTTGTTTTATTACACTTGTGTATTTACGAATATATCTGTGGTTACTTAACGTAATCCCCAGTTCTCTGATAACAAACTTAAAAAAGGCTACAGTTCATATCGGGCATGAGACTGTTTCTCTAGTAATGTTATGCGGTAGTGATGGAATGTAACTAAGTAAATTTACTTATCTACTGTACCTATGTACAATTTATGAAGGCAGAAGGGGCCATTGAAAATCTCGGGGCTGAGCAATCATTCGAGGATGCATTAGCATACAGACAACGCGACATGTATGGACAAAAGCATATCTGCTCACATCTGCTTGTGTCTTAAAACGATCACAATGTGTCACTGCGTTTTCGGATTCAAAGCCACTGTTTTTTTTGGGGGGTGGGGGGTTTCGGACAAAGTAGCTTTACAGTTCAAGTTTGAGGCAGCCTTAATGAAGTAAGCTAATGCTTACACATCTGGTTTTGGGTTCTTTCTATGTTCTTTGATTTTATGATTAATGGAACTCGGAGAATGGGTGTCCCCTCATGTCAATGTGATTGTGCAGATGAGGGGAAATCGTGCTCTCTGAGTATCTTTTTCTTCTTTATCTGGATTATGTCTTGTAACGGTGCCACTTGCTGGCAGTGGACACAGACCAACTTTGTGTGTTTCGAGCTCGCAGCCACTGGAAAGCCCTGGACGTTGCTGAAGTTTGCTGTCATCAAGCGACTGAAATGGACTGTGCAAATATTTCTAAAAAAAGACTTGGAACAGACGATCTTTTCTGGAGTAATTTAAACTGGTGAGCAACAGACATAATGCAGAAGGAGGTGCATCAATCTAACCCGTGGAACTCCAAACTTAAATCAGTATGATTTGGTGCAGAGCTCCATGAAATTGCCAGACACATTTCTCGTTGCCAGAAAGTGTTTTGTTTCTTCTCAAAGCAAATAATGAACATGCTATCAGGCCAAAATCTGCACTTGTTTTCTCTCTTGAGCCTGTGGGAGCCTCGTTTTCTGCTGGACAAGGCTGTGAGCCTCAGCTAAGGTCATACAGTCCACATTTCAGTGGGTGTAGTTGGATAGGAAGGCATAAAACACGGCATTGCATCATCGCTACTATACGTTACACAGGCTGGATCGCTGATTACGCCCTGTGTGTATACATAAGGTGCATATATCATCTGAAACATTACACAGCGGAGCTCTGTGCGTGCGCGTATCTCGTTCGTACATCAGAGACTTTCCATGTGTGTAACATGTGTTTCTCGTTGGGTTTCATTGCGTTTCATTTGCCTATCTGAGCCAGGTTCTCACCTCTAAAGCCTCTGGGTTTATGTGCGGATGGAGATATGAGACAGGTTGAAAAAATAGATTGTTCTAAGGTTACAGAAACAAAGAGGAGAACTGTAACGCTTCTGACCACATATATGTCTATAAATGTCTATTTATGTAAATATAAACCTGCTGCTAGCGACAGGTTAAATTAGCAAAAAAGGCTAGAAATGGGAAAACAGCAAGCCAAAGGTAACTAAATCAGCTTGTTAGCTTTAGCTAGTTTGGTAGTTAATAAGAAAGCTTAAGTGGGGCTAAAATGGGGATTTTGTTAGCAGAATCCTCTGGCTAGCTGAGGCAACCAGCTAGCTTGGTAGTTAATTACTACGTTTTAGTGGTGCTGATAAGCGGACTTTGTTACCTTTGGCTTGCTGTCTCTTATGGCTATCTGAGGCTAACAGCTAGATTGTTAGCCTTAGCTAGCTTGGTAGCTTGAAGCTGAGTAGGCTTGGTTCAGTAGCCTGGCTTAATTTGGCTCGCCTCAGCTCCACCCATTCTCCCAAGCTATGCCCATTCTTGGATTAGTGTGCTGTTTCCCACCCATTTTCAGTCTTTATGTTAAGCTAAGCTAACCAGCTGTGAAATTCCCCAAATGTCAAACCAATTCCTTCAAAGTTTAGTAAACTGGAACAGATAAAGCAGTCAAACTACAAACCTGATGGTTCCAAATGGCACCTACTGTTGACTGATACCACGCAAAAAAAATAAATAAATAAAAAACTAACTTTTTAATAAGTGTTTTATGGACAAAATGAAAACACTGTTGCCAGATGGATGCCAAATTGTTTTAAACAGCGGTTTGGAGTTGAACGCTTCATCTGCGAGAGAAGAGAAGAGTCCCCTGGGACACCTCAGTTAGGGAGCCTTGAAAGAGTTTTCAAAGTATTTTCCTAATATTTTATCTGTCTTTGACGCGCTGCGGTCTGGGTACTGTAGGGAGGGTTTGAAGGCATTTGGCTGCAGTTGCAACAACGGCAGGAAAATTCATTTCTGGACTGTCAAAGACATTTGTTCTCTCCGGCCTCCCAAGGCGAGAGTGCAATCTGAGGTCTTTCTTCTTCTTTCCTATCCTTTACTTTACTTTACTTTCCTTTCCTCGCCTCCCTATGTTTCGCCCCTCCATCCAATCTCCACCCTTGCCCTTGGCTGACATATCCCCTGGATTTTTGTGTGTGTGTGTGTGTGTGTGTGTGTGTGTGTGTGTGTGTGTGTGTGTGTGTGTGTTTCTGTGAGACATTCCTCAGTACGGTCCAGGAGCTCCGTGCTGTCACACACACTTCCTGAGGCCAGAACCCTGAGGAGGAAGAGGAGGGAGTTTGGCTCGCGACTTGAAAATACTTTTGAAAAATGCACAGGTATGTTGAAACCTTTGCTCATGTGTACAACACACACACACACACACACACACACACACACACACACACACACACACCCCCCAAGAAGCTCCTGTGAGCACGAGTAGTAAATGAATGTTGAAGATCGGTGATGTGATTTCATGCACAGTTGACAGGTTACCTCCTTTATTAGACTGAAACATACCAGTGAGGCCCCCCCTGTCATTCTATCTGCAAGGTGGTGCATGTATTTGTATATGTATGCATGTGTGTGTGCGCATGTGTGTGTGTTTTCAACTTGCCTAAATGCCTGATGTTGTTTGCTTTTTCGCTCGCCTCAGTAAGCACCAAGCCAAAAGGTTCATTTGTTTAACCCCCCACACGCACTCACAGACACACACAGAGTCTAGTGTGTGTACTTGTAGGAGCTCCCGCTCGTAAATCGTGTAGAAACAAATAAATGATGTCACTGTCGCAGCCGTCAGTTTGCATTTTTTAATGCGCAATCATCTTCTTTCTCATGCCTTACCTACCTGTGCTTGACTTTATACTTAAAGTTAAGCTGAAAGCCATCATATTTGTAATTTATCATAATACACTAGTGTATTTACACTTTAGTAACTAGTATATTCACCCACACACCACAAACAAGACATAAGATAAATCAGTCATCATTAAAAGTTGCAGATCTTTTGAAATGTGACGTCCATTTAAAATACTCTCCTTTGTTTAACGGCTGCAGAGAGTAGATCGTGTACGACGGGCCTCGGGTCGGTGAAGGCTTAAATATTAGACAGTGTCATATAGACTCAGAGAGTGAGGTAATCACTTAGAAGATCTATAGACAGGAGGTGAGTGGTCCTATACATGAACAGCAAACAAACGTATTAAAGTGTCAAGTGTTTATAGACAGAACTGTTAATTATAATGTACATGGAGATGGGGGGGATAATGATTTATATGTGATATATGATTATACATTTACTCTTTCTAACTCATTATTAAAGCTAAGTTCATTTCATTCACCCCTCAGGAACAACAGTTGGTAGTCAGCGACTCAACGTGACAATCCGAACCCTAAATCTTGAGTTACAGGACGACCGACACTGCTGCTGAGTTTGGGATTTCACTGTCCGGCCCTGAGAGGGGGAACTCCACTCCAGAGACACAGTCAGGTGTTACATTGCAGATGTGAATGACGTTTCTCTGGAGGCCAAACATTAGTTTAAGGGTTTAGTCTTTTTGAATCTACGTATATTTCCCGTTTTCCCCAGAAAACAAAACCTGAAGGACACTAAATCAAATCATAAAAGGGTCAAAACAAACTGGTCCCATGGTGTCTAAAAGGTGACGGTGGGAAGAAAAAAAACCCCACAGCCACCAACCAATTCTATCAAAATGATAGACGAACAAAAAACATTGGACCCAAAAACCGAAGGTGAAGTGGGAGTCACTGATAGGGGGGGAAACAAAATGTATAGAAACTGGCCAAAAGAAAGAAATCTCAAACGCTCAATTCATATTTTCACCCCAAACAGAAAACACAGAGTCAACTGATGGTGTTGACTCCCTGAAGACACACAAGTTGACACAACCATCAGAGAAGGAGAACTGCAACCCTCTTATATAAACTCCCAGCTGACTGATTGCAGCCATCTGAGGAAGAACATCACAGGTGCACCCAGTAGCTTCTGATTACCTGTGATCTTGAGAAATCCCTGTTCACATCAGCACCTTGGGGGAATCTCTTGGGGGGATCTGTCCGTAACAATATTCCATATTATTATTACGAAAGTGACATGGCTGTCATTCACAATGTGTCATCAGATCAAGTTCTAGCCCATTGGTAGATCAACGTCAGAATGCGTATGTTGACTAGACATGCTCTCCTCCCAGATTCCCCTCTCGTGCGAGTTAAGGGTCTGGATCTAAAGGTGCACCCATCAATATAGGCGGCAGAACTGTGGACCATAGTGGTACAACTGGCAGCACTGAATGAAAGGTTTGATCCCTATAATTTACTTTTATTTTGAGTCAGTTTCATTTTGTGGCCCAAAATCTGTAGGAGCAGCACGGCATGCAATGCAACACATTTATAATTTTATGTTGCTGTGGCAGCCTGTTGTGGCAAAGCGTTACCAGTGGAAACAGTGCTCCTGGTGTTTTACATGATATAGGATGATGATTTAAAAAAAAAAAAAGAATCAGATGGAGCATATTGAGTCCGGTTCTGCTATGAGGTTTTTGCCTGTTCCAAGGCAGTTTTTTCTCATCACTGTCGCTATGTGCTTGCTCACGGGGGGAATGTTGGGTCTCTGTAAATAAATGAAATCCAGGAGTGTGGTCTAGGCCTGCTCTATTCAGAAAATGTCATGAGATGACGTTTGCTGTGAATTGGCGCTATACAAATAAAGATTGATTCACGATTGGTTGATATTTGCAAGTTGAGCCTTTCAAACTGAAAAGCGTCAACCACGTGACTTTATAATACAGACATGTTTGACGTGGTAACCCCATTAACTTCTCCTCTTAAAGCCAACCATTAAATCCTTTATGCAAGTCAAGTGTGGGTCTTTTGGCCAGGCAGTGACTGACATGTCCAGTAATTGTGTTCAGGAGTGGGGACTCGACAGGAAGCGGCAGGCAGGGAGCGATGTGGCGACTTCCATCCACTCGAGTTGAGGCTAACGACCACCCAGCCTAATATGGTCAAAGACGCAAGAGTTAAACAGTCAAGCTCTCGGGGGGTTCAAGTACCTGACAAAGTGTTCAGGTATGCCAGCTATGGTAGCTTAACTGCTGGAGGTCCTGCAGAGGTTGTAGGTAGCGCGCCGGATGTCCTTAGTGTCCTTAGCCTAATTAGGGCAGTTTGAAAGGTATCATCGTAGAAGTGGTGTGTGCATGTGTGTGTGTGTGTGTGTGGAGGACATGTGCCTTGAGCAACGAACAGCACATCCACTTAATGGGATTAACATTTAACCAGTGCACTCACTCGCTGTCACACCTGTCTAAAAAAAAACACCATACCAGTGAGTCAGGAAACCGTGTGCGTCTGTACGTGTGTGCGTGACGGTCCCTGTGGGGGGGCACCGGCTGTTGATTTACTCCATCCAACAATTACCACTCACAGGTGGCAGGAATTCCAGAAATGAGGAAAAGACTGCGTCCCACTCGGAGCCCTTCCTCTCATAAAAATACCTGAATCAGTTGAATTAGTTGAATTAGTTGGCTAAGCCTCTCCTGTGTCATACCACATCTCACCCTTCAAGGTCCAGCTGTCATTTTGAGTTACTCAGTCCTCTCTGAAATGACTTCCGTTGTGCATGCAGGTAGTGATGAGGTGCTTGGACAGGACACCGGACGTTTTCTTTGTTAAAATTTTGTTTATTTCAGCATTTGACATTTGATGAAATAAGCTCCCTCTTTTTTATTTTATTTTGCCAAAATCTGTACTGTAAGCTAACAGACTGCAGGCCATAAGGTTTAGCCCAACGAATGGAAACAGGGGATACAGTACCATAAAACCATATGTTGTTTTTATGTCTCTTTCATAGTACGGATTAAACAAACAAAAATGTTTATTAGTGAGACTGAGCAGTACTGGTAAGTGGATTTAGTTACTTTAGGCTGGCTGTTTCGGGGCTAACTGTTTCATTCTGTGCTCGCAGTAGCTTTATATTAATGGTACAAACATTAGAGTAGCATTGATATCGTCATATGAGTCTTGGTAAAAAGGCACATTTTTAGCTTGCCTCATTATGTCGAATTAAACCAATGGACCGCCTGCCAGTTTACGGTGAAAAAACACAATGTACCACTGATAGCATAATTCCCAGGTGTACATTACAGTTACATCATGCAAACAAGGTAACTTTACATTACAAACATGATGTAGAGCACCGTCCATAACTTAAATGGGCATTTGACTGGTATTTTTGCTTCAACATGTCAATGGTATTATTATTACATGAATGCTGACTGCACAATGTAATGACACCATGGGCTTTTAGACTGATTTTCCATATAAACCTTGCTTTCGCAGTGCATTCTGTCTGGCACCAGGCACGACACCTCCAGCGAATATGAAGGCTGATTGGCAACCCATTCAGCCTGGCGGCATGGCACCATTTCTATCCACACTCGTGTCTCCTTAACAGACTAAACGTGTGAATAAACTCATGTTTTGTCCAGAATTGTTGGTAGATGCTCCTCTGAGGAAAACAGGAACGATCCAGTCGTCTTTGTGACAGCAACACTTCCAACACCAGGGGGTTTCGGGAAAACATTGTGGTTTTCCTAAACTTAACCTAAATTTAAACTTAACCTGACCAAGTACTTTAATGCCTAGACTTAACCAAGTAGCTGTCTCACCAAAACCAAACCAAACCGAGAGCATACAATGAAGGTCCAGTAACGGTCAAGTTGTTTTGAGAACAATGTCGTTTTGGGAGTCAATGGCAATTAACCCATCAGTGGTTTAAGTTTGAGAATGTGTTGGAAGGCACATATGTTTGTACATATTTGTTTAAAGTTACAATTGTTTGACTGCTAACAATACAAATTCCTTCATCAAACTTTTCTTCCCAACAACAACCCACATGCGCATGACATGAGCAGATAGACACGAGCAGATAGACTAATGACAGGGGGAGCAAGACAACACAGATTACAGGTAGATAAATATGATGAGTGACACTGACTGGACGTTCATTTACTATAAAATAACTGGAATGAAAATGCAAGAATAGGCTTGTACTCTTTGTAGACTTAATAATACTTAACAATGATGTTCTTTTGCTTTCATCTCAAGGAAAAAGAAGCTCTGACCTGAGTTAACTTTTGGTTAGACGGTCAGAGGATGATTCAGACGACATTCCCATTCGCCGTCTTAATCCAGATGATGTTTTTTGGGGACGAGCGGACCGTTGTGAAACGCAGCCCAGATTCCCACAGCTTGATTGACAGTTTTCCTTAAGGCCAAATCTGGAAACACTTACCTCATTCTCACTGAAGGGGGTTGGAGGTTTCGGAGCTGGGTTATACAGGGTCATAGAGAGAGAAGGGGCCCGGCTGGGTCAAGACCAGGGAAGGAAACAGTTTTTTTTCCTTTTCTGATTATTGCTTGATGATCCCAAACTAATTTCCCAGCCAGCTTAAAGGGGCACTGTGTAGAAATTCAAACTCAGAATTGTAGTATTTACAATATTAATGAGGTGATAACACAAACTTTTTCCATAACTGAATAAGCAAGCTGTTCTCAGAGGAAAATAAGTTCCCCAGAACACTGTTTGAAGCTAGAAAGGTGGCAGGGTCCGCCATATATAACAAAACAGTATGTGATGTAACAGAATTGTGATGTCCTTTAAGGTCAGATTGTTTATTTAGTTTGTTTAGGCATAAAAAAAATCAGTCAATGAAGATCTTTCTCTTCACATTTAACGTTTCTTCCCCAAAACTACAGAGTGCACCTTTAATTTTTTGCTAGGATCCAAAAGCTTCTCCGTGAACAATACCCGGATTCACAGCACTTGTGCTTGTGGCTATTTTGTAGTTTTCCCAGCTGGTCGTTAACTCTTCTAGTTGACATAGTTTCACAGGGTTAAATGTCACTTTTAGGCAGAAATGTATCGGTCAGGTTAACGATGCGGTGTGAGGTTATCTAAGGGTTTTTTTTAATGACCTGATATCACCTTTCAGAACAGGCCTGATCCCCGTGTTCCCCGTTCACTGCCATCAGATATTTTGCACCGACGTTGTCATTTCTGCATTTAACATAAGCAGGGATGCAGGGATCATAACTGTGGGAGCCCACCGCATGACAAATGAGCCTTTTACTGTCTCCAACCACCAGATACGCCGATCGAAAGATAACCTCCTTGCGCCGGAGTTTGCCATTCATCGCTCGTGACATCCAAGCTGCCGTCACAAAGCACGCAGTCCCACATCAATCTGGATTGTTTTTCCAAAGCAGTGTTCCATAAAAGAAAAGACAAGACGGGGTGAGAGAGGACGGAGATAAAAGGGCTGGATCCGACGTGTACAACGTGCCGCGCCTGGCTATGACACTTCCATCAACCGCTTCCAACTCCGCGGAAGGTGACAGGGGCAGGATTTACTGACCCAGAGGCCCCTTTTGTGCTCTCCACGCTGCACTGATCCTCGGCTTCCTCTCCGGCTGCATGTGTAGGCCTATAGGCTTACCTTTTATACCCCTCTCTCTCCCTCTCGCTCTGTGTCTGCTGTAAATAGGCTTAATGTTACAGATGTCTGTGTGCGAACACAAAGAGGCGAGGCGAGGCACAGAGGCCGGCTCTATTCGGCGCAGAGGCGAAGAGAACAGGTGGGAAGAGAGCAATCGGTACAGGGAAGATGATCGGATTTCCCGTTATAAAAGTTCAGCTGCTACGTGTGTGTTTAAAGCGTGTAAATTTTATCAGACCTAATGTGTGTTTTTCTCCTTCATTCATTGCCTTGTTAAACTTTTTTTCCAACAACAGTTTCCAACAACTGAAATACTTGTTTACATCTGTTACCAGGCTAACAGCAGCCGCACCACTGCTTTTATTCAGCGGGTGAATTGCAGCTTATCCTACTGAAACTACAAAAAAAAATTTATACGTGAAATCTAAGTTGTAAATCATGCTGTCAGATGCCGTCAGAGCTGCAAGGTGAACGAGGGCGTCCACGGGTCCCTCGCTGTGTGGGCTGGCTGACTTGGCTGGCGGGGACAATAAGCCATACTGTTTTGACCTGCCCCGTCTGTCCCGGTGCCAGGTTCACGGACATTCAGACGGCTCCCCTCACTCCCCCGACTCCACAGCTGAGACCGAAACTTCAATCCACAGGCTCCGCACCACAAATCAGGATCCACTGCCTTTTGAGAAACTCTTTATAACGCTTACCCAGCTCTGTTTTCATTAAACTATGCCATGAGCCTTATACTAATACAGTAGTGTGGAAATCAGAAACGGCCGAGCCGAACTGAGTAGTGATGATGGAAATTTGAGGTGTCATTGATAACATTCAGACACTAAATGTAGCATTCCAGCTCCCCGACCGTTGCATTCACATAACCACACCGCTGTAGTCCAGATCACCTGCCCCCCTCAGGTGGTTGCCAGTTTGTCCACTAGCTAACGTTGCTAACGCTAGCTAAAAATCAATGTTTTTCGGGGCCCATGCAAGGCAAGTACTGTAGTAACTCAGCTATTCTTGCATATTATTTCCCCACAAACTGGCAACTACCAAGACTGTTGAGTGCTGACACAACACAGATACCACTTGACACCATACGATTGGCTGATAAACCTCGTAGAAGCTGGAACCAAGGTCAGAGTTCTTGAAGTCTATAAATGTTACCTAATAGTGTACTATTAGGTACATCACCAACATTTTTTTTCACACCTGTAAAGACTCCACCTACTGCACTTTAATGTAGTATAATTGTCTATTGCACACCCGACCATGGCCTTGTTTAACCTGACAGCCCAAACCCATTTTTTGCCATATCCAGATTGTATCCAGATTGATTTTATAAAGTCTGGACTTTAAAAAACCCACATGAAATATGATGTTTACAAACCAGATCCAAGCCACATTTGGAGGTGGTTTGAAATGCCATAACAGTCAGATTTCTACAGACGCTGCGGCCGCTCAAAGCGAATTTCAAAGTGTCTTTGGTGTCATTCACAATGTGACACAGAACAACTTTGAAACCGGAGTGATGGAGCTAACCAGTGCAAACCACTTTACTGACCAGTGGAGCGCCCGGGCAAAGATAAAATCATTTGACCGTAGAGCGTGTGCAATGGAGACTCCTGGCGACCAACTGAAAGAGAAAATAATTTAATCCTGCAGCTCATTTGGACTCGGGCACATTTTATTGTCATAGTCAAACAAGTGATTTCTCAGGGGTCGTGACACTCCAAAAAAAATGTATCCACTGTTTTACAGCCAGCGCTTTCACAACGTACTGCCACTTTTCCACCAAAAGTAGCAGGTCTACACTGTTTTTTAAATGCGGGTCAACCCGATTAAAATCACCTATCGACCCCATTCCAGCTTCCCGCAGGCAAGGCAGACCGTCCCTGTGATCTTTTTCTGAAGCGTTACGTTGTGTCTGGTGTCACGTTATACATCACAAATGCCTCATCTTAGGGTTTTACATTTAAGCCCAGGTGATAAAAATGTAAATGCAGAGCGTACAGAATCGCATTGCACGCAAAAGCCTGATTATCAGCAGGTTTAAATGGGATTTTTGACCAGTGGATAAGGGGCATTAGCTTGTGGATCAAAAAATATTTTCGGGCCCCGGTGCGTCACGTGACGTTGTAATTATACGGTTCGGCCACTACGAAAACTTTCTTCGATGCCTGGATCTCCTGCGGGGTTTGGACTGTAGCTGCTGTAGCTGCTGTTTAGCTTAATTCAGCCACGCATCTAGCGGGAGCTTGGAGCGCCAGGGCGGTGTTGGTGTTTATGCCCACACCACTAAGCACATGAGCTTGGGGCTAGCTGGTTAGCATGCTAACTTTCAAAACACCACATAGATGTCATGACATCGAAATGGCTAATTGTTTTCACATTCCGCTGATAGTTTTAATTGATTTTTAAATGTTTGCAACAAAAACTCTTACATATTGCCCCCTACAACAATCTGGATATTATAGTCTATGCGAATGTTTTGTAGTCCTTGTAAAGCTCCTGAGTATAATTTATGAAAAAGAGGTGAACCTGAGGGACGTTTTATCGCCCGCTTGCTGCTGTATTCCTATGACTGGTGTCGCTAATGAGTTCCCAATGACCTGATCAGACTTCACGGTGCTGTAACACATATAATCTAATGGGAACCTGCTAACAGAACCACGTGGACTTGATTAAGGCTTCTAAAAATACATCCATAAAGTCATGAATGTATACAGTATGCCGTCTGCTTGTAATTGAGAAGGAGAGGGAGGCGTGTGTGTGTGTGAGGAGGAGGAGGAGGAGGAGGAGGCATGAGGTGGGGGCTCCACGTGTGAGCCAATGGGAGCAGAGCAGCGCTAATGTCATTTCTCGACGCTTTAGCTCGGTGCCAGAGCTGCGCAGCGCTCAACCCTGGTGAACGTCCCCCCCCCCGACTCCTGTCTCTATCCACGACCATGCACTGACAGTCCATCGAGCTGATCCAGGACTCGGAAGTTGTGTTGTGGTGTTTGTTTGGATGCGGTCAGCCCGGATGCCTCCAGAGTCGTGATATCGCTCAGATAAAAAAAAAAGAAAAACAAAACAAAAAAAATAAACGGAATATTCAAGACTTGAACGCAGCAAGTTGTTGCTCCTGAGAGGTGAGTGTCTCAGAACTTTTACAATCAATTTCTCTTGGTGTTTTTTTTTTTTTTTCATTTTCTTTTCCTCTTAATGTTGCAACCATGCAAGTGCGCACAGTTGAGTGTGGAAATAAGACATCATCAAGGTGGAGGGATTGGAGTGGTTTGCCTCTCCGTGACTTCACACCAAAGCGAGAAGAGAAGAGTTATTTGAAGGAGAGAGAGAGAGAGAAAAAAGTGAATCTGTGGCTGCGTCCAGCTTGGAGAGTTGCGTGTGCGTAAAGACGCGCGCAATGGAGGAGGAGGGCTGGGAGGAGGTCGCGTTCAGGTTTCCAGATGTGTGAACTCAGCTGTTGCTTGTCACTCAGGTGGTCTCTCTCGGTTTTCTCTTGTCCGTCTTGCGGGTTTGACTTCAGAGCTCCCCCCTTTTTCGCACGGCTCTTGATCACCTCGGGATCGGCATCGGCGTTGACAGACCGCAGCCCGACGTGAAGCCACATCACTTCAGCCGCACGGAACAATCGACCGTGCGAGGCGCTTTTTTTTCCTTCTTCTTCTCCTTCTTCTTCATATTCAATCAAACTCCAGACTGAAATCTTTTTAAACAAACTTTGAAGTGTTCCTCTGGTCAAGTCAAATTTCTCCAAGATCATGTGAGATTGATCTCCGTGTAATTTCACTCATCTGTCTTTGTTTTTGAGATACTAACTTTTTGTCCCAAACTGCGTAAAAAAAAAAAAAAAGTGTTTAAAGAGCACAAACAAATATATTTGAGTCCCAGTGACGTCTTTAGATTTAGACTTTTCAGTGCTGTGTGATCGGTATTGAAGCCAGTGGTGGCACCTAGTGGCAGGAGAGGTTTGTGATGATGCTGCAGCAAGCTTTGGATCCTAAAACGTGATGAAAACCTTGTCTGCTAATAGGACTTCATTTTGATCTGTAGTTAAAGGTGCATTCTGTAGTTTTGGGGAAGAAAGAGAGAGATCTTCGCAATGCATAAACAAACTAAATGAACAAACTAATTTTGTTTTTGTGGCTGGATAAACCAACTGACCTTAAAGGACAACACAGTTTCATACTTTGTTTATATGCGGCGGACCCTGCCACCTTTCCAGACCTTAATTTCCCCTGACAACCGCTTGTTTATTCAGTTATGGAGAAAATAAATATCTGAGTTTGTGTTATGACCTCATTAATATTGTAAATATTAAAATTCAGAGTCTGAATCTCATCCTCAGAACTACACAGTGCCCCTTTAATCGTTTAAATGAATCTGATTCTGAAGAACTTTCCATTGCAGTCACTGCATTGTAATGACAAACTGCTGCAGTGTGCCGATCCAGGATGATGAGAGCAGCCCGGGATCAGGTGACTGAGGTGTGTTCCCCCTCTCTGTGGGGGGCCAGTCAGCCAGACTATGCTGCACTTTGCTGGGGATACACACTCTGAAATGCTAAGCCTTTGTTAATGAGTATCTGCGTGTGTGTGTGTCCTTGTCTGTGTGTGGCACCGGGTGCCAGTGCTCGTGGATCTGTGTGTGTGTGTGTGTGTGAGAGAGAGAGAGAGAGAGAGAGAGAGAGAGAGAGAGAGGTGTTTGGAACCAGGAGTTAAGCTGCTGTTAATTGGTCAGCCATTCGAAACCACATGGGAGAGTCGAGTCAGGCAGT
>OMLP01012205.1:47306-64947 GCA_900302685.1 Spondyliosoma cantharus | reverse complement strand
ACTGTTATGTCTAATTAATGTGGTAAAAATGAATTTTCAGCAGGCCTTTCTCAAAACAGCAAAGCTAAAACTGTACTTAGAAATATTTTGACGTGTGTGTGTGTGTGTGTGTGTGTGTGTGTGTGAGAGAGAGAGAGAGAGAGAGAGAGAGAGAGAGAGAGAGAGAGAGAGAGAGGTGTTTGGAACCAGGAGTTAAGCTGCTGTTAATTGGTCAGCCATTCGAAACCACATGGGAGAGTCGAGTCAGGCAGTAGCTGAAATGATCGGCATGTTTGGCTCCACCGCTACGAGACATAACATTGATTCTATGCTTTTAATGTAAACTGAACAGTGTCTTTTGTCTCCAGAGTCTTTATAATTAATGCTATCATCCATAGTGACTTGTGTGCAGCCGCGGAATTAGTTTAAAGGGGCTCCGTGTAACAATTTGCGGTAATTTACATGTATTGATAATTTTTTTATTGGCTGTATGTGGGCGGTTTGTAAGGTGACGTTAAATATTAGACCTTCTCCGTGTCTCCCGGTTGCCTACACAAGCGTGTGAATGATTTGTTCATGTTGTTTATTATGCGTTCTTGAGTGGCTCGTCTTAGTGCCTCAGAGAGCAACCGTAGCTAACGTTCGCTAGAAATGGACTCCGCTAGCATACACTAACAAAAGGCTTCCAGCACAACACAGACGTTCCACAGAGCCCCTTTTAAGGAAATAGTTCAACATTTTGTGAAATACACTCATCTGCGTTCACATTTCTGACCGCTAGATATGTAGCTAGCAGCTAGAGCAAGCAGCCTGTTAGCTTAAATATGTGAAACAGGGAAAGGGCCTGGCTCTTTTTGAATAGGGTAAAAATCATACTAATTATAGCATTACAACATTATGTGTCATTCATTTAATCTCTAGAACCAATCACAATGTTGGGTTCAATAACTTGAAAGGAGGCTACCTCATCAAATAGGCTAACTACATAGCTACAATTTCATTTTGTTTTTTTATGATGTCATTCATGATGCTTTCATAGAACAACACTTTGGCTAACATTAGGTTGGATACCATATTCACCTGTTGGACCACACACTGAAGAAAATGCCTGCTTCAGTTTAGCCAAAGCTAGCAGAAGCAGTTAGACCAGCCAGCAGTGATATCGAAGCAAAGATACATGGCACATAAAATTAAAAACAAATGTCGGCAGGTTGGACTACCGGGTTTAACTCTTTAAACATTACAGTTATGGCTGAACAGGGCAACAGAAAGAAACAAGTTTGCTGTTTTCAGATATTTGCGCTGCAAAAAAGAAAAGTTGCTGCGAGACTGGCGAGAAATTACCTGACACCAACTATAAAACCATGAATTGTTGTTTTGATATTTATACAAAAAAGCTGGACCTCTTCTCCTGTTTCCAGTTTATGTGTTAAGGTAAGCTAACTTGCTGTCGCGTCACATTTACCATAGAGACAGTGGTATCAATCTTTTCACTTAACTCTCCTCATGAAAGCTACTAGGAGTATTTTTCCAATAGTCAGCTCAGTTAGAAGTCAAGTTCGTCCTGAACTGTGAAGCCTGTTGGACATTTGTTGCTAGCTTAACAATTACCAAAGGGAGCCAGGGTTTATTTTTTGTTCAAACATGTCAAAGCGAGGAGAGAAGGAAGATGTTCTGGCTGAGGAGAACGTGAATCAGAGGGGATGATGTGAAGCGCTTCTTCATGAGATGACCTTTGAGGTTTCAGTGAAGGATGACTGGACGCGTAACGTCATACGACTATGAGACCAGCTCTGGCCGGAGACGTGGACAGATAATGAATGCATCCTTGACTTTTTTTTTTTGTTTCATTGCTTCTCTGAGGGCCCCTGCTGACTTTTCTGTTTATGGGCGAACTGCTGAATTGACAGACTAATTTTTCAGAGCGCTGTCTCTCGATCCTTCATCCTACGGTCCTCTCTCATGTGCAACCCAGATTCTCATTCTCCAGTGGGGTTTGAGTGCCAGAGAGGAAATCCAGCCTGGAGATTGTTTTGATATTGTTGGACAGTCTCCTGGAAAACCTTTTTGCTCGGCAACCGAGGGTGTTCTGGATTTAGAGCCGTTGGCTTCTCGGCCGAAGCACCTCATCTGATCGGAGCCGTTAAAAGTGTTTGAGGGGCTCAGGATGTGCCGTGTTTCACCTTTTATGTTTTCAAGCAGAATAGAGTCGATCTAAAAGGGGATTGCTGGCGTTTAAAGCAACACAGGGACAAATCAACTCTTGAATGTGAGTAGGTAGTGTAGATCTTTGCTTTTAGAGCAGTTTCTCACATTTACAGTGCATGATATTACAAGCACAAGCTAATAGTGTGTACATTTTGGATGAATTGCTGCTGGCCAACTCTGATTGGGGGGGGGGTATTCGCGCAGCATTCACAGGTTTCTTCTGTCCCGCTGTTTGAGGTGGAGCACAGATTGGCATGAGATTAAATAAATGGAACCAATAAGAAACATAAACATGAATGTGAAGTGTGTGTGTGTGTTTGTGTTTGTGTTTGCATGTGTGTGTGCCTGTAAAAAGAGAGACAGAGAGAGAGAGAGAGAGAACTCCATCTATTAGTCAGTCAACACTGTTCAGTCTGTGCACCGCTGTCAGCCTAATACCTCCAACCAACATGTGTACACACAGGCAAGTTTGTGCTGTCACACTGGAATTAATCGAGTGTGGGGTTGTGTAAATCATTCCAAACCTCAGAAAACACCCTTGCACACTTGCACACACACACACACACACACACACACACACACACACACACACACGTGCGCGCTTGCCAAGCAGCTATCCCCTGCAGTTGTGCATGAGGGGCCAAACAGAGTGAAGGGGCCAATCGCTGAACAGCAGAAACAGAACAGTGAACAATGAAAAACAGACATTTCCTGGAAGAAGGGAGACAAAATGAGTCTCAGAGTAATATTCAGGGTTTCTAACGCTTGGACCACCCAGTGGTACCAGCTATCAGCAGTATTAGCGTCGGTGCAGTGGAGATTGCAAACAGCCAGTGCTGGGAGAAACCTTGACCGAGCAAAAATGCTCAAATGTGAGGAGTAGAACGTATTCACTCGGCGGCCATTTCTCCCCTGACATTCCCGAATGTCGTTTTACCGTGCTCCAGCTTGCAAGTCTTATAAATGTAGGGAATTGGAAAAAAACATTTATTGCACCACTTCCTGATTGATCATCAGCTGAAAAGATGACAGACAGTGGAAACCTGGTGACACGTTTGGCCATATTTTAAGGTAAAACAACATATTTGAATTACCTAACATTAGCATACAACCACTTCCAAGCTAACAATAGCATTTGATTACACTGTGTTTCACTTCCAGGCTTAAATAAAATCTGTCACAGTTCCGTGTTGTTCATTTTATGCTTTAGTTTTATTATCAGCAACTGAAAAGACAACAGCTAACGTGAGCATTCAAGCTCTTCCTAGCTAACATTACCACGTTCTACGCGTTACACGAAACGATAGTGAAGGCTTGAATTAACTATAAAATAACAACGCACATTGTGGATGCATTTATCCAAGTCTGGAAGTAAAGCACACCAGATGTAATCAAACAGTAACATTAGCTAGGAATGGTTGAAAGCTAACGTTAGCTAACGGGTTACAAAAATATGTTGTTTTAGCTTGAATATGGCCTGATGTCCGTCCACTTTTTTACAATTCATCATCTTTTCAGTGTCTCATCATTTGGGAAGTGGTGAAAATATAACTTTTAACGTTTCCCAAGATGTACAGGACTGGAACACAGCAGTACAACGTAAGCACTTCCCACTCTGAGAGTGCCGTGAGAGGAAAATGGCCACGTGAATATGGTCAATTGCTCAATATTCTTTAATTATATATTATAAATGGGGAGTTTTTGACTGTGAAAAGCAAAGAAAAGATGTCAGCGAGGGTTCTGAGCAATTATGATGCGCGCGTTTTCACATTTTGTAGATTAAACAATCAATCAAGACATCAGTTGAAAATGTAAATGATCATTATTCGCAGGCCCAACACATGTCTGTCCAAGTTCAGTCTTGTTTGAGGGAAATATTGCCCTATAAATGGTGAAAGATAAGCTAATACTATATGTGTTTATTGGCTTACAGTAGCCATAAACCATGGCGAGGCAGAGGAGGTGAAGGGTGCAGTGTGTAAATGTGTGTGTCAGGGGGGCTGGAGAAGCAGTCCTTGATCTTGCGAACACTAATCGTGATCCTTGTGCTCATTGAGTGGTTACAGACCAAACCCTGCAGGCCGCATTGGCTCCCCAAGCCTGGTATTATGGTCAGCTTGTGGGGAGGAAAAGTAATCCAGGGCTTAGAAGCCTATCAGACACTGAGTAATGGACTCTGAGAGGGAGTTGCACTCGACTCTGTGTTAAAACTTGCAGTGGAGCTGAAACAAAGTTGCCCGCAGCGCTTGCTAAGCGATGCAAAGCTGAGGTGTTGTTGAGAGTTCCTGACTCGTGCCTCCGAGTGAGAGTCGATTTGGCACCACCTTAATTACCTATACACACAGCTCTATTTGATGATGATTAAAGCCACTCACACACACACACCTGCCCAGACACTGCCAGTCGCCAGCCGCAGTGGTTGTGGAGACATTAAAGGTGATGATTATTAGATGATAATAATTAAAAGGCTTTCAAGCTCTAAGTAAAGGTAAACAGTATAGATAGAAGCAAAAGTCTCGTATAGGAAGACGAGATTGCGAGAGAGCGCGACAACCACGTAATTATTCCCAGTCAAATGACCACCCTGAGGCAGAACACAAATGATAGCTTTCAGTTTTGTTTTTGATTTGGTAAAGAACATAAAAGGTCTCCATAACAGATCCCGGTTTGTTGGGCGCGAACATCACTCGTACAATGTTGCCGCTGCGATGTGAAGCTCGATCGCGTCTCACAGTCTGATGTTTGGTGGTTTTCTGTCTGCAGCTCAGACGGAGGACCACCCTCTTTTCTAAATCCAATCCGATAATGTCATAAACGCAGAGCTATAATAAAAACAATCCGCCTGTTGTTTGTGAAAAGCTGACATTTTGGAAGCACAGCGGTTTACGTGCAGAAGTGACGTCGTGAGCCTGGCGGGTGTGATCAAAACATCGTTTTGTTCTATTAACGCCGTTCAAACTTGCAGCCGTTTGCATCATGCATGACGTTTATTTTGAAACGTGTTCTGAAATGAGATTGACACCTACTCTTTTTGGCATGAGAATAAAGTATATTACGGATATTAGATGCAGAAAGCCATTGCTTTCGAGCTGTCGTGTTAAAAGTAGCTGCGTTTAAAAGACAGAACCAGGTTAAAAACAACATTAAAATGATCATATTCATAAATATGCCAAGGGGAAATATTTTATATGTGTGTCTTGGATCAATGTTTGGCTGGGTGCATCAGGAACACATGACTTAGCTCCTGCTTAGTCCATAAATTAGTCTCATGTGGTCTCATGTGTTGGACTCTGATCCTGAGGCTAAGAGGAGGTCCTGATCCGAATGTCTCATCTCAGGCCTAATCAGAGACAGTCTGCTTCCTCTCTGTCTCTCCCTCTGCCTCCACTTCTGCCCAAAATGACACGAGATGTCCTCATGAATCCAACTCTGTTTTGTCCGTCTGCTTCAGTAAACAGAGGCAGACGAATAGGAAAAGGATTTTTTTAGTTTTACAGTTTCATGAAGACATTCCTCTGACGAAGCTCTTACTTGACATTTACGTCAAAACTCTCTGCTGTTGGGTGGTCGCCTGTCTCTGTAACAGTCTCTGGAGACAAGCCCTATCTGTCACTGTATCTCCATGTAGCCTCACGCAACCCCAGAGGAATACGTCCAATCTGATGGCACTCGAGAGTCAGGAAATGGCCTGTTGTGATAAAAGTGAGGGTGGGGAAGATTGCAGGAGTTTCATCAAATTCGCCAAAAGCTGAACACTTGCCTTTGCCCCAGCACTAACAGGAGTCATGCTTTAAAGGGGCAATACGTCAGAATTTTAGTTAAAAATGTTTAGAAATTGTCAACGGAATGTGGATAAAAAGCAGTTTTGACATCGTGATGTCTGTGTATTGTGTTGCAAAGATATCTAATGAAGTCAGCATGCTAACCAGCTAGCCCCGGCCAATCCTGGTGCAGGGCACCTGTGCTAGTGATGTAAGCAGTATCCCTCCCCTGATCCCAGAGCTCCCAGACTGAGCTAACTAGCTAAGACATCTACTAGTTAGCAGCAGTTAGCGGTTACTTTGGTGATATGATGCCCCCTATATGATTTACATGTGAATGTGACAGCTGGAAACTTCCAACATATTGCACCTTTAAGTCTGAATAGTACATTAAAGCTGCTATAAATTATATTTTCATAGTGACAATTGATCAAATGACTATGTGCAATGTGACAGCGGTCGCTCTTGAGTGCCAAAGCCACAAAAGAGAATGGTCAACTGAATCTGAAGTTCCTCTGCTGTAGTGTGTTTAGCACCTTTGAGCTCCATGTTTTGGTTTTGTGGTTATGCAACTTCATGATTTTGAACTAAATGTTATGCTTTTAAAATGGCAAAATTCAATATCAAATACATGGTTTCAGTCATCATACCACGATATACTTTGAACCTGATGCCCACGCTGCTCAAGTGGCAAAAAATGTGTTATTGCGGCTTTAAACTACATTTGCATGTGCACGAACCCACATGCCACGCATTTTTCAATCTTATATACGCCTAAACGTTCCTCTTATATAACATTAACAAGCCCCCCAACTGCTGTTGTGCTCTGCGGCAAGTAATCAAGAGGCGGCGTATCCCTTCAGCTAGGACAAGAGGGAGAATGTAACAGATATTCACTCGCGGTGGTTAGCTGATGAAAGCTTGGGGCTTTCCAAGCGCTCGTCGCAAAACCAATACAAACAGTGATTTGACAGCCGTCTGGGTTTTGGCACAGTGAGATCCATCCGCTCCTTTTTTTTTTTTTTCTTTCCTTTTTTTTTTTTTTCCCGCCTGAGAAACGGAGCTTAAATTGCCGCTTGCATTAATGAGGTGGTAAATAAATGTCTTTTGTGTTTACATTAATGACCTCGAAAACCAGACAGTTGACTGGGGGGGCCGAGGCGTTCATTATCCCAAACCAGCCACCCGTGAAATCCAACATGTGCGGGCTTGTTTGTTTGTGTACACGATGTATGTCTCCGTGCACGTTTGCTTGTTTCCATACGTTTTTGATTCATTCGGTACTTTACATACATCCTGTAGGGGTGTGTGAATGACTGTGTGTGCAGGTTCCCTTCACGGAAAGCCCTCAAGAATCCCCCTCAGGGGCCTTTTCAGACATCTGGTTGCGGACGGACAGCTTATATCTCCAAGTAATATGTCCAGTTAAGCCTCTGGGAGCCGCCGCAGTGCACATCATTACAGCCTTCCTCCGGCTTTGCTTGGAGCTCCGCTGAAACCCTATCGTTTGCTTCAGAGGGGTACAAATATGCTGTATATCCTTTTATACTACTTCCTCCCCGGTCCGCGTCCCATCTGTTGCAGATTAGTCTTCAGTGTGTGTTTAGAGAGCTGAGCCTGTCGCCGAGCGGGACAGATAGTAAACCCAGAAGGTTTTAGTCAGAACTGTCAGGTAGGTCTGAATTAACAGAGAGGCCAACTGAGGATATGGCTGGCTGAGAGGAGAGGCGAGGGGGGAGTCACGGGGGTGAGGCAGGCTCCGAAATTACACAGCGAAGCCCACCAAACGGTTTGTCTGTTTACCCGTGAACCTCAGGCCCGCTACTCGAGGGTCAGTGTGGAATGCCAACAGCGGCTGCCTGGCCAAATTCAACCGCAGTCCCTGGGAGAGGAGGGGAGGCAAACAGCCCCGCAAGACGGGCAGTCACGCCACTCTCCCTGTGATAGTGGTGCTTATTTAAGCGCGGACCTCAAAGCGACTTTCACATGACACGCAGCCTCGATATCTGGCACCCTCGTGGCATCCAAGCCCGCCACCAAAATGTTACGGCGCTGAGCTGATATCGCTCAGCTGTTTTTGTTATCTGTCTCTATTCAAAAATCTCTGACTCAGTAACCCATATGAAGCTGAACAAAAAGCACCTGGGGAATGAAGCTCCTGGAACTAAAGGCTATATGGTTTCTCACACACACGCCCTTTCTCCGACACTATGCTCTCGCCTTGAGAACTGTGCCAGCCCATGTAGGCCAAACTGCACAGCAGGCGTGTGACAAAGTGCCCCGAGGCCGCGAACTTGGTCGGACCCGCCGTTCCCAGCTCTTGTTGTCTTTCCAGTTCTAAATTATGGGAAAGTGAGGGTGCTGGTTGTGTAATACACAGCCGGTGTGTGTGTGTGTGTGTGTGTGCGTGCGTGCGTGTGTGTGTGTGTGTGTGTGTGTGTGTGTATGTGTCAGTGTGTGTTTGTCTGTTCCGCTTGACTGATGTGCCATCCCCTCCAGGGTCCCTGTCATTAAGCCTCTGTGTACACAACCCCAATCCCTGGCCTACATCTATCTCTTATTCAGAATTCATAAGGGGGGTTCATACACACATACACATATAACCACACACACACACACACACACACACACAACCACATACAGCAATTCCCATACTGAATGTGATGCAACGCTGCTGCTTGTCTTGCATGATATGTCATCAGATGTATCTGTTTTTACATTTGCTTCTCTCTCTCTCTCTCTCTTTGTTTTTTGTTTTTTTAATGGATTTATTTTTCTTAAGCGATTGCCTCTACGTAATTTGATTGGCACAGCTCATTAAGAGCCCTGACTTCTTTGTTTGATTTGGCTGAAACGCATGACACGCTGTTAATCACTCAGATTGTTGCATAGATTGATGGACAAACTGCACGTGACAGCGATAACAAAACCTGCATTCGCGGTTCCTAGTAAAACATTCTGATGCGTGCAGCTGCAGCGTGTCACTTTTATTTTCCTGCGAACAAGAACAAGAGAAACTGGTTTCTTTTTTTCTTTTTTATTGTTGCAGTACATCTGTGACTTTTGGGCAAGCTGGGATATTTCAGTGTTGCTCCTTTATTTACGGTTTGTGGGTCGCACATCAGCAGCCAAAACATGACCTCTGTGCTTTTATTACCGTTCAAGTGAAGCAGAACTGAAGCAGAACCGAAGCCTCACGTACCTTTTCCCTGTCAACAAGAACAAGACGATCTGGTTCTTGACATTTTTCATTATTATCATCGGTCTACTGCTCACCACTGTGCCGGTTATACATTTCTGTCTGTTCCATCTCCTCTGTAGATCATCAGTATATAGTTTTGGGTTACTGCTAGAATATGTTTACATGCTTTAGTGCTCAAAAAACACATCCATTTTCTCAAAATGTCCAGTACTGCATTACTTTATTCCCCCTCTGTCTGAAACGTGTTTTAGCTCCTGTCTCTTTAAGGCCCTGGTCTGCTGTGATTGGTCAGCTCACACACGCCTGACCCTGCACCGCTAACCACAAAATAGCAGCTCTGCTAAATCAATTCTTACGTGCCACACTGCAAATGTGTAACTCTGTGATGTAGTGTGATGTCACCGAGTTACAGAGTAAAGGGAGCAGTGTTTTATGTGGGTGAGAAGAGCTTCTGTCGGTGTGGACTTTGACCTTTTTCACTTTCAAGATCTTTTACATGATCAAGAACCTGTATAAAACACTCAAGGAAAGGAAAAAAAACAAAAAGCATAGTAGGTCTCCTTTAAGACGCTTGAAGTGGGAGGAATGTGTGAAACTATGCCCTTATTTCATCCTAATTCCGGGTATTATAATGGATTGGTCACACTGTGGTCAGCTGAAAGTGATTTTCTTTAATGTTGCTGACAATTTTTAGCTCCACCAGAGAAGGCTCATCTGTGTTTCAAAATATGACCCGACAAAACTCCAGAATTCATTAGATTTGGCAGGTTAATTGTTTGCATGTGGCGATCAAACCTTGAATGTCCTGGATGAAAAATGTGAGTACAGGAGGAAGAAGACTGTGTGCATTGTTTACTGCTGCCAAGCCTTTATTATTGACACCATGCACTGTCTGAAGAGGGGTGTGTAATTTGATATGTAGCTTTCCTGTGGTGCTCCCAGAAATTACCAGAGAATCTAGGACTGAGACTAAAGATTATTTGCAATAGCAAGTAATCGGACGATTAGTTCTTGTTCAGAATGAATCGAATGATATATTAAATGCTCATCACAACTTCCCAAAGCCCAAAATGACCTCCTCAAATTGCTTCTTTTGTCAAAAACAACAGTCCAAAACCCAAAGACTTGTCATTTACTGTTATAAATGACAAAGAAAAGCAGCAAATCCTTACTTTTAAAGGGCAACGGCACCAATTTTACATGTTAAAGTTTGTTTACAGGTGTTGGGGAGTACTAATGCGTATGTGAATAAAAGTGATATAAAGTATTTTGTGGCTCCAGATGAAGCTGCATATAATCAGATAAATTGCATCCAACGATGCCAGTCAGTGGTTAAGTTGCATTGTGGGCAATGTAGGCAACATGATTAGAAAAGCAATCTACTAGGAGTCCATTAGGAGTCATGCAGTTTATAAACAGATGATCAACGTCAATACCACAGAACCAGAAATATTGCCTTTTTTTTATTCCATGTAATCTTTCCTTTTCAAAACCTGGTGCCTACATTACCCATGATGCAATTTAGCCACTGAGTGACATCACTGGAGACTGTTCATCAAATTAAATGCAGCTTCTTCTGGAGCCACAAAGTACTTTATACTACTTTTTTTCATATATGCAGTAGCACTCCCAAAGACCTGTAAACACGCTCAAAGGTGGTAAAATTGGTGGAATTACCCTTTAAGAAGCTGGAACTAGAAAATTCTGTAAATGATGATATCTATCATCAAAAGACTTGGGAACTAATTGCTGCAGCTCTAATAAATGCAGCACGGACTCCATCCGTTCCAACGAATATGTTTCGCGAAGGAAACATCCCGGGTTCATTCTTAAATTACAGGTTATGGAGTGTGTCTATTATTATAGATACACAGCAGCAATTAATGTAGAGCTTCAAGTGCATGTGTTCAGTGCCGTTGTAGAGTGATTTACATTGCAAATTGGGATCAGCATGCTCCGAGACCTAGGTTACCATTATTTTGAAACGCAGTAATCATTCACGCAGATATACAACCTGATGAAAGAGTCTGTATCCAAGAGGATGCTTCGGCTTGGCAAGACATTTTAGCCTACAGGGAGCACCAAGACTTGCATGCAGTCCTTTTCAGGTAATGACACGTATTTAGCAGTTTAAGTGAGGTCGACGCTGCCAAATCGTGAAAATAATGATGATGATAAAGAAGGAGTTACCTTCTAATCACATACTGTAAAAAAGCCCCTTCACCGTTTTTCACCGTAGTTCCTCAGCATACTGTAATCAGCCTCTGAGTAGCGAAGGGATTTACAGAAAATCCACTTGAACGTCAAAGTAATTGGCCGCATGTGCATCGACATCGGCCCAAAGCACAATGTAAAATCGACAGGACACATGTAAGGGCTGAACAGAAGCTGCATTGAAAAAGCCATTACTTTCAATTTGCAGCAATTTATCCAAAATGAGATTCCTACTGTTTTGGAGGAGAATGAATAGAGCCTTTTAAAAGCATCTGTTGGTCGTACGCTGGTGACTGAAATCTGCTCTAGTTTTCCTACCCCCGGAGCAGATCACTTTATTGATCTTGTGAGAAATCACAAGCAGCAGCTGCAGATGGAATGTCCGCCTGCAAAGGTTTCCTCTCTAGTAAAAAGAAGGGTTGGCCCAGACCTGAAGCTGGAAACGCATTTGAACTTGTGTTGGCAATACAGAAAGAGTCAGGGGATCACCGGAGTCATTAAGGGTTCATCCTCTGGGCACCATAAATGTTGTTTAAAATTTCATTGCAATCCATCCAACAGTAGTTGAGTTATTCTAGTGTTTTCCGAGGTGCGGACTGAGAACTCCAAAAAAGGGCTCTGCATTTCACTTGTAAATGGTAGGCAGTTGAGTTCTGAGCAAGCAGAATCTTACCCAAGGCTTCCCAGTCCAATCCCTACCTAAGCTCCCATCACAGGTACTTGACAATTTCCTCCATTTTACTGCAATTTTATAGCCGCTCCCATTGTCCCAGAGGTGTGTAGGTAACACCATGCAGGGTTTTATGACCCAAAATTTAAATCACACTCGGCCTGGGAGTGTCAGGGAGTATTAACACCGGACTGGCAAGACCGCTGAGCAGCACCTCCGTGAACTTGAAGCGCGGCGGGCGGGTCGAGCTGGTGGGCCCGGTTAGCGGCGGCTAAAGATCTGCTTCCTGGTGTGAAAGGCTGCTGAGAGGCGTCTGTTGGTGTGAATGGGGGCTGAATGGGGATGCATAATGGATGTGAATTGAGACGCGGATCTGAGGTCTTTATGTGAGGCAGATATGTGTGTGTGCGTGTGTGTGAGCTGGTTTGTCAGCTGTTATGCATGTGGCCTTTGTAAGTGGGACGTCGCCGATTACAATCAGAAATAGATGCAGTCGGGATACAGATACTGTATGTCTTTATTTGTAAAGCTACTTGTAGAGGGTTTTTTTCTTCAGAATCGGAATCAGAAATCCTTTAATGTCCCGCAGACGGGGAAATTTGCTTGTTGCAGCAGCATCAGAATTTTACAGACAGAAATAGCAAAATAGACAATAGACAACATAATTAAAAAGGAAAGAAAATAGAATCGACATATATACATATTTACATGATACAGTGCAGCTTGCTGGTGATAGTTTAGATATATTAAAAAACAATTAGTCTACAGGGAAATGCAGAGGACCAGAAATGTTAAATATACTTTAAAGACAGTTTTCAGTAGAAAAAAAAGTTTCACTCTCAGAGTTTGAGATGGACTCCACAAGTTGGTGCAAAACCTGATGATTAACGTTATCCCAGCACCATTTGTTCCGCAAGACGGACAAATTATACTTACAATTTGCATCACCACTACCTTACATTCGACAGTATTATATGAATGTGACTGAGCAGTAAAAAGTTGCCATCAGGTCCACTGATTTTTGAATCTCATTCCCGGCTCCTCAAATACTGACGCTCTGGGATCGTAGGTCGGGTCGGCCGCCGTCCCAAAGCATCAGTATCTAACACGTTGGGGACGAGACTCCAAAATGAACATTCCTACAAAGCGGACCTTTAAAGCCTGTGTTGCTTTTAATCTCATGCATGAGAGCTGTTTCGCAATCTTATGTATTTCATCAGCTATTTTTGCTTTACGCTACTTTAACATCAGGAATGGTCTCGCCGCTCTGTTTGAGTTTGGCTTTTTATGTGACGAAAAAAAAAAAAAAACAAGTCGAGACATGTCCCTGTCCTTTGTTGATGTCTGTTTTGAATAACCAGAGGGACATCTCACCTGATATTTGCATTGGAAGGGATCAGTTAAACCACTTCTTGCCTCCTGGGGATGAGGCACAGTGCTGCGGCTGCTCGAGTCCAGGTGTGAACGACCGTTGCAGAAAGGAGCACATCTGTGCAGCACAACGAAGGTTAAGAAAAGGCCAAATTACCAGTCGAGTTGTGTTCCAATAGATAAATGAAATGTGCAGCCAGAAAGAGTGAGTAAGCGTGCCTGGTATGTGTAAGAGTGTGTGTGTGTGTGTGTGTGTGTGTGTGTGTGTGTGTGTGTGTGCAGTGAGTGTGTAGCCCAAACTTGGTCTTGGATTTCAAGAATAGAAAAGGCCACTAGATCTTGTCTGAGCAACGTGTTTGCCAAGGAAAGAAAACTCTGCTCCGAAAGTCCTTTGAGAGACTTGATCAAAAGGATTGTGACGAAATTGCTTGTGACTTGGCTTGGCTAAAGGCCGGGCTGTTATTTTTGGGCAATAATGCCCTTTTAAATAACGCTGGATATCAGCCAGAGGTTCCTCCATGAAATCAGATTCATTTTCATTTAAAGTCAGTATGTTTCTCTGCTGTGGAACAGTCTGGGGTCGATCAGTCAGTCTGAAATGGCTGCTTGAGGAAAGTTTTTGTGCACATGTGCTATTTTTGCATCATGTTTTTGTGTTTGTAAGCGCTCGGGTCAAAGGCCACCGCATAAACCCTCCATTTGTTAGTTCCTGCCTCATCGGCCTCGGACATGTGAATGAGACTGGGGTATCATCCATCCAGCACATGTCCAGCGGCTTTACAGAGTGCTGATATATGACGTCTTTGCCCTATAGGGGCCATTAAAAATCTACGTTTATATTGCGAAGGCAGAAGTTCTGGTCTCCTAAAGAGGTATTGCCGTTGTGGTCCTACAAAGTTAAAAGCTGATGGAAAAAGTCCATGAATCCAAATCCAAAGAATGGCCAAAAATCCAAGTCCAAGACCTTTTTGAGCGCTGCAATTTCTATTTCTGACAACTGACCCATTTGTTAACTCATACAGAAAGTGCACCTTCTGCTACTTTGAACAGCAAGGCTCTCGTTTTAGCGTAGAGTGCCAGATTATATTTACGAACGCACCCGGCATCCAATAGGCTCGATTTGAACTTTTGATACTTTCTGCCCTGCCGCGCCTTCTCCCCCCGGAGAGGAAGCAGAGGAGACAACAAGGTCAACTCGCCTCTTGTGCTTTCTATAGAACTACGGGTCTTTGGCCACAAGTCTAACATGCTGATATCTGCCCATTGTTTGGGGATAAAGGCGATCATCCTCTGACCTGTCCTCTATTCACACCACAGCATCCCTCACCCACTCTTTGTCTATTTCGAACTAAGCACTTGACGTTTTTTTCCTCTTCACCTCGTTCCCCGGAGCTTTTCGGAACGCATATCCAGATAAATATCTCAAGAAACTCAATGCACATCTTTCGGAGGGTTAAAACACAAAGTGGCTTTTGCTGAGTGGCGCCAAGGACCCGTGGAAAACTTGAGAGCTTTCTCTGGGAGGTTTATCCTCTGACTGGGCTGCCAAGCTCCTCTCCCTCCTCTCAGTCAAACTTCAGATATGCGCTGGGATGCCAGGAAAGAGGGCCGGTGTTGGCAAAGCACACAGGCGATCCCATCTCTGTGCACAGGGAGAATCTCTCGCTTTATCGCACTCCCCTCCGCTGGTTAGCTCGCGGAGTCGTTTCTCATTTGTAACAGGTATCTTGGCATGTGACAAACAGCTCCGTTGCCCTCTCCGCAAGTCACTTTGTGGGGTTGTCAGGGGAGAGGGCGCCTTTGTCCGCCGGACAATTGAGTAAACTCATTTGTCATTTCAGACTCCTCAAATGAAGCCGTTGCTGCTTTTCAGCCTTTCACAATGACGGATGGTGCGGAGCTTGTCCAAATAAATTACATTACAAACTTCCCCAGGCCTATCAGGGGATTATTTTTGTTTGTATTTTGTTCACTGTTTTTGTGCGCAGATTGTTTTCATGGCACTTTTTCTTCATACGTGTTATAAGCAGTCTTGCAGGTGTCACGTTCTTCACACGGTGGATATCTCATCTCATTACGGAGCAAAACTCTTCACTCCTAGTTCTGCCGGATTGTCAGGAGTTTCCTGAAGTGAAGTGCTTTCTGACAATAACATCATTGTGATGCCATGCCGAAGTGAGAGATGACGACAGGAGACCCCTCCCCTCTCGCTCATTCAAGATCTCCAAAAATGGGGGGGGGTGTTATCAGGGGACGGGGTGAGCGGATAGGTCCCCTGCGTGAGAAACTTCCTGAGATGGATGAGGCCGACTTGGGAGGAAGCACAGTCAATATTTAACCAGAAAAAACCCTCAAGAGGACACGAGGGGTTTAGTATTGGGAAGCCATTCGCTGCTTTCAAATGACTCAGTTCCTCTAAATCCCAGCTTTTCAATGATTGATTTAAGTAATCAATAGTTTTTATATTAACAATTAGCGACATGTTTTCTTGTATTGCAGTGATAAACAGGTGCGGAGTGACCCCGCACTTCAGCTCCATGGAGCTTTTTAGAATCTTTCAGCTTCTTGTTTTGGTTTTCTGGCACGCAACTATTGTTTTCATCCAAAAAATGATTTAAATACTGTATTATATTTAAAAACTGTACCCTCACTTATCAGCACCAAAAAAACAGACAAACAAAGTTAGCTATTAGCTGGTGAATTGGAGTTGGTAGAGACCAAAAACAGAGCTAAAAGTGATTCAGTATTGGACTCAAAATAACTACTGATGTCTGTGTTTCTGCCGGATGAGCTAAAATGCCATAATTTGCCTTTTAGCCATTTTGCAAAACGAAAGCTTGATCTTCATTTAAAAGCATTTACGGTCAAACCCTTTTCTTGCTCCAATTTCGCTCATATTTGTGCCCAAATGACCCATTTCATTGACGGGATAATGGAGCAGCTGGGCCCAGAACACTTGCATTAAACCCGGCATGTGATCTAATCAGCAGCTGAGTGGAAATTAATGTGACGTTATTAGAGCAAGTGACACGAGGTGGATCAGACAGGATGACCCCGGGAGCCGTTTAATGACTGAGAGAGCGGCGGGAGGGCGCAGCCGCTTGAATCTTAAATAGAAAAGTTTGCCTCGGAGGAATTGGTGACTTCAAAATAAACTTGCATTCGCTCTTTTTTTTACACTTTTCATGCCTGCCTCAAAAAGGAAGGCGAGGCCTTTTTCATTTCCTTCAGAGTTTGAAATTGACTTTGGGATCATCTACCCTTGACTGCTTTCTCAGAAGGCGGTGAACAGCTGTCTGGCTTGTCGAACAAAACATCCAGAAAGAATAAGACCGACTGACTGAAAGAAAGAAAAGAGTGTGAGAGTAGAGTGGGCATGTCATCTGGCTCTCAGGAATCCTGCAGCACTGTTGGGGGGTGGGGTGGAGGGCTCGGTGTCACTCCGGAGGAGGAAGGGGTGTGGGGATAGGTGGGGTGTTGACTGTGTGTGTGATTGAAGTGCAGTGGCAGGCGATTTGCTCTGGAGGGGAGGAATGAGGGAGGGGCTGACGAGGCTTGGCTGCCCCTGGAGCACACACAAACACACACACTCCTCCACTCACTCCTACACTCACAGGGATCAGAGACACTCCAGATAGAGACGTCACCTCTCTGCCCTCCTCGTTGCTCTTTGGACTTAATAGATTTTTAGGTCCGAATGAGTTGCTCCCCAGCTGAGGGGCTGAGTGCATCTTTTTCAGACAGCTGAGAGTTTTTTTTTTTGTTTGTTTTTTTGGAGAACACTTCCCGACTGATCTGGATCTGATTAAAAAAACGTGGATCCGTTGAGCTTGATGCTGCAGAATGGTAGCCAGCCTTCAGACTCGTGCGACCAGGGGACTGTGGCAGTGAATGAGAGCTTTATGTGGAGGTGGAAAGAAGGATGCTTTTCCTGGAGGTAAGGGGAGCACAGATGAGCACACTTTCCTGAAAACTTGCAAACGCAGAAGGGATTTTTGTTGACTTAAGGGCACTGTGGAAAAAAAACCTTGCGTCTAAGTTCCACCGTCGCCCGGCTCTGTCGATGAGACGCCGCGCGATGGATTGTGGGCGATATTAGAGTGAATTGCAGAGCTTGGCTCGAGATTAAAGTGCTGTGCGTCTGAGAGGTGATCCTTCATGTGTGTGTAGGTCTTGCATCTTGTGCCTGTGTGTGTGTGTGTGTGTGTGTGTGTGTGTGTGTGTGTGTGTGTGTGT
>OMLP01012205.1:8027-47286 GCA_900302685.1 Spondyliosoma cantharus | reverse complement strand
CCAGCTGTGTTAAGTCTCCTGTGCACCCCCTGACACCCATTTGGCCTAAAAATAACACTCCTTGCCAGTCAAAGAGTGATGACCTCGGCCTTTGAACTCCACTATTTAATGGTTTTCCTAAAGTAAATCCTGTGACGTTTAGGAAAAATATTCTTTTCTTGAGCTGTTTTGGTTCCAGCAAGTGCTCAACCGCTTCAGATCTGTCCTCTGAATCAACCGCAGGTAACTAAACCTGTAACTTTTTGATGTTTAAAGGGACACTATGTAGTTTTGGAGAATACAATCAAACTCAGAATTAGGTTTTGGGTGATAATACAAACTCAGAAATATTTATTTGTTCTATAAGTGAACAAACAAGCTGTTGTCAGAGGAAAACCAAGTCCCCAGAACACTGGTTGAAGGTAGAAATATGGCAGGGTCCGCCACATATAAACAAAGTATGAAAACGAGTGATGAAAACGAAGAGAGTTTGTTTATATAATTAGTTTGGGCAAAAAAAAAATGTCAGTCAATGAATATCTTTGTCTTCTGATTTAATTTTCTACATACTGCACCTTTAAATAAATATCTACTCAAATATCGGCTCATAAAAGTCAAACCTCTCAGTAAATCAGGATGTATCTCTTTAGGTCGCCCGAGGTTGTGTTCACTTGGAACTATATGTGTTTGACTAACTAAGGAGAGCCCTTTTAAAAGTGTCAGTTAGGCGGGGGAAGGCGCACGTGATTAACCGTTAGCCGGCTACATCTGGCCCCGTGTTTGCACAGGCCCAATGTTGTGACTCTTTAAATGCCTTTTTCAAAAAAGAAGTTTCCCTTTTTAACCCCCTCGACCTCCTCCTGTCACGTCTCCGCCGGGTTTTAAAGGGGGAACGGTTGGACATTTTGTTTTTGTTTTTCGACAAAGACGGCCTTTGTGCGGTTGCCAGCGGGTGACATGGTGTAATGTGAGTTGCTGTGTGTGTTGGCTCAGGAATCCGCAGTCACCTTTCCACAGAAACTTGTGGGGTGAGAGCTGAAGGGCAGAGGAGGACAGGCAGGAATGAGAGGATGCTGAGCCATTGACTTTTCTAACAGTAAATGAATCATTTCAGTCACTTGCTAAACATGCTCTGGTTTTATCTTCGGTGCTTTAATTTAGTCAATTATGATGGAAAAGTAATTGGGTGAAAAAACGATGTGTCAAGAAACTAAATTGAAAGGTCTGAATGGGAGCACCAGGGCCGGAGACACCTTCTCGTTCCTTAAGTCATTCCTTCACTCTGAGCTGCACACACATATCTGACGAACACTCACCACTGTTGAGATAGCGGCTCAAAATAATCTTGGAGAAAAGAAAAACTAACTCGATCTAATTGCACCACTTACTGGTCTTAACTAGGTTAGCAGAGATAAAGCAGAGCCGGTAAAGAAAAAGGCTTCTGGGTGATAACATTATCTGCCCCACCATAAAACCTGATAGATTAGTCACCAAAGAACAAAGCGACAGTCGAGATACCCTTTTGTTCTGTGATAACAGCGCTGGTTTGACTTTTAACTGCATTTCTAATCTGTAAAATTCAGTGTTTGGAGGCCCTGGGCTTCTTTCAACTGTATGCTAATCGGGGGCAATGCTTATATTTCCCGAGTTTTCTTGTTACTGGGGTTTGACTACGCGGTGGAAGGAGGACTAGAGGGTGAACTGAGCGAGGACAGATTGGACATTTCTACAAGGATGAGGCTGCAAGACTGCGATGTTTGGATGCAGCAAAGAAAAGAGGGAAGAAAATCATGATCAATATTTTTCCACCTTCAAAAGGTGAACACAAAGAACAGCAAACTATGGGACCAATTCATCATATAAAGATGTCTTAAAGTACAAGAAAGTCTTCTATTTTCTATGTACAAGTTTGTAATCTGATTACTAAGGGACGGTACTAAAGTTATTTGGAAGGAGGCGATGTCCAAAAAGGGAAAAGGTTATCTTTATGTTTTTGTTTTGTTTATTTTGTTTTTTCACAGCTCAGAATTATATTTAATATTTAATACTGTAAAATAAAATAAAATAGTCACATAAAAATTGTTACAAGAAAAACTGACGTGTGCGCCGATTGCTAACCCTAGTAGCCGATTATAAGCCCAGGTTTTAAATGAATTGAACCTAACTGCTCTACAGTCACTTAACAGGCATAACGTTTGGTCAATAGAAGCCATCATGACCTTAATGTCCCTCACAGCGCTGCTTTTGTGTAAAATCAAACCCTAGTAAAGTTTGGAGGGCCTGTGTGAAGTCCTCTGACTGTTTTGTTTCCACCCAAACAAGTTCTATTCTGGTCCGGATTTGCATGTGAAAGACTCGGAGCGTGGGCGAGTCGCGAGTGGCCTTTTCAACACCTTGAGACCAAAGTGGGGGCAGGCTGAGGGGGCTCCGGAGAACACGGCCGCCACGTCTGAGATAAGAGAGGCTGCTGCTGAAGGCGGGAGGCGCACAATGACGAGACAGATTAATCCCTATTCGTGTCACAGTTCAACTGTTATCAGCTTGTAAAGAAATGCTGGAAATGCTGCTGTGAGTGGATTCATGCCTCAGTTGACTTTAGATTTATATCAGTTTTGGGGTTTTTTGCCTGTTCATTTGCTGTTTTTCGTGAAATTTCTTGAACATAGTAGACGTGACTTCCTGCACGCAGCTGTAAATCTCCGATCCCGGCGTAACGTGCTAGGCTGCTTACACATGTTTCACAACCTACAGCACTTTTTGAGCACAGCGGTTAAGATGCAACAGATGTTTGGTTTGTAACAGCTGGAAATTTCTGTTGCATCATGTTAGGTCGCAGCATTTTACAATCCTGGTTTAAGAGCGCCGTCCGAATGTGCCCAGTGTACATTTTGTTCACGGCAGCAGTTAAAAGGAGTGACGCCAGTAGAAAGGCTTTACATTTGTAAGACACAGCAAAAGAGGCTTTATTTTGATTTTGAAATTTAAAGGTGCAGTGTGTTAGAATTAGCAACACAATGTGAGGAAATAACAGTTTTGATGTTAAGATGTCTATGTAGGCCTATTACAGAGATGTCCACTGAAGTTAACAGGCTAACCAGCTGTACCCAGCACAAAGCTCCTGTACTAACGGTGTCCACACCCTCACTGCCCTGATCTGGACCACTAGCTGCACGGCTAACTGAGTTAATTAGCTAACAGCAGCTAAATCAGTAGCTACTGGTGATACGCTGCCTCTATTTGTTGTTTTGAGTATGAATTGGACAGGTTAGCCATTCTCACATACTGCAGCTTTAAATGTAAATACAGGATTTAAAACCTTCTGTATTTATTAGTTTGTGTCATTTGTGCAATGTAACATCAGTCCAGTCCAGCTGGCAAGAGTCTTACATTGTTGTTGAGTAAGTGCATCATAATGGAAAAACCCTGCTTTGATTTTCCATTATATATCACCCTAGGTTTGTCTTACGTTACCTTTTAAGGTGTTTCGGGCACTGTATCAAGCATAATTCTGTTGCGGATAAACAAAGGAAGCATGACACACCGCGCTAATGCGATGGAAAATAACATATCAGTTATTCTTGAGTGTGACTCAAGTGGACGAATTGAGAAAGGATGGAAATTTCTGTGATATGTTAAGAAGAATCTTTGTTCTGTTTTTCTTCTCAGCTCTTCTCGGTGTTTGTTCAGGCTGTTCTGTTAAACTCTTAAAACACTGCTGGGAAAAAAAAAACATTATCTTGTTGAGAAACAGCGATTAAGGCTAATCGATGTTGCAGGCATACACAAGAATGCGGAGGGGATTACAATAAGTGCAAAAAAAATCCCAGTCAGCATTATCCCAGCCAATTAAAGCAATTATCAAACAGAGTGGGGATTGAGAAGGCCATTTCAAAAAATGAAAGGTGGATTCTGTAAATGTGATCCATTAAATCCTCTCTTTTTTTTTTTATATCCGCAGCGCTCGTGTGTGATGAACCTGGAGCGCAGTGAAAGAGGGGAGCGTCCTTCACCGCGAGGCCCGGACATGGAGCCTCGCGCCGGGGGAAAGATGGGGAAGATCACCGTGGGCTTCCAGAGGAGCTCCACCTCGGACGACGACTCCGGGTGTGCGCTGGAGGAGTACGCGTGGGTGCCACCGGGAGTCAGGCCTGAGCAGGTTGGTGCCGTGGCCAGTTACACTGCAGAAACTCAAGTGATTACCGAGTACATTTCTCCATGTTTATGACTGAAATACCATAACACACTGGAAGAAACACTGTGTTTTAATATTTTTTTTTTTACTTATTTTTGATGTGGCAAGTTTTTGCAGTGTACAGAATTCCTGAACTTTACGAACTCTGACTTGAGGCTAGATACAAGAGCAAGTTTTATAAGTTTGGAAAATGGTGGATTGTAACTGTTATGTTTTCAAGGTGAGGAATATGCTTGAATTCGTACATACTCCTTGAAAAATGCTTGATTTTCAATGTAATCTACCCCCAAACCCTGACAACCCCTATCCCGTCGTATTTACTTGTTGACTTGGCATCTCACACCAGACTAACCCTACATTAAATAATCATTATCAGAACATTTAATCGAAGTTTATAAAAACAAAGGAAGTGACGGTATGGAGTGATTGCTGCTGGTCACTGTTTCACTGTTGCATTTATAGTAACAACTTAGATGTGATGATTAAGGCTTTGACAGTCTTTTTGGTCTTGGTACCTTTAAAGTTCTTGAAAAGTGCTTGAATGTTAGAGAAGTCAAATTTACGGCTGTGGGCACACACCAAAAATGTTAAATCCCAGCATACAATAACTTGCGGACTAAAGTTGAAATCATACATTTATTGCGCATCAGAAGTCGGGTGTCAGAGCAGGTGGAAGGTCATTCTTTAAGAGGATGAGCGTATAAACCTGTACAGAACATGGTTTTAGTTCAAATAAGGTTATGTGTGCCGACCTTCTGCTCTCTGTGCCCTACCAGCGGATTAGTGGTGCCACATGCTGATGTCCAACATCTGGCTGTGGATTTTTTTCACATTTATTAATTTTGGATACACATGTTCAGGAACTGTTTGAGCTCCCCCGCATCTTCCCATATTTTTTTAACAGCGACAAACTAAATCAGTCAGTTTCCTTTTCCCCTGTCAGCTGCAATTATCCCAGGCAAACATTTAGCGTTTCCAGTCCATAGCCGTTTCTTATATGTGGAGAGATTTCACACTCAGGCACCTGCGACTGGATCGAGATTGACGTGTTTGCCCCACAAGTGTCCCAGAACAAGGGACACACAGAGCGGCAGTCACTCTCCGCTGAAATCCAGCTGGCCTGTCCTCTGTCACATCTAAAGCAAAACCTGAGAAAGAGTACTGATAACACTGCTCGCGGCATCATGTCTCACTCAGAGAGAGAATCTCAAATATTGCATTATGAGAATCTGGCACGCTGTCTTGTCCCCCCCCCTCCTGACCGAGGTCCACAGCACAAATCTGCCAATGAAATGACAGAATGCGATTTCTTCTCTGTCCTTTAACATTCGTCCGTCTGTCCTCGTCCGCAGGTCCAGATGTATTTCTCCTGTCTGCCGGAGGAGAAGGTGCCGTACGTCAACAGCCCCGGAGAGAAGCACAGGATCCGACAGCTCCTCTACCAGCTGCCACCGCAGGACAACGAGGTAGAGATGATGAGAGAGAGACACTGACTGTGTGTGTGTGTGTGTGTGTGTGTGTGTGTGAGAGAGAGAGAGATGGAGATGGGAGCAGTCTGCGGCAGACAGTCAAACAGCGGTCACTGCTTTGTATCTACATGAGAAACTACGTGTAGTTAAGAATACAATAAACTTCAACTCACTAACTTAATATTCGGATGACAGTGGAAAGCAGAGTAGTAGAAAGAACAGACAGAATGTCAACATGTCTTTCCACATGAGTGAAGCTTTAAAGCACATTAAAACAGACGCGCCACCTTGTTTCGACTTATAAAAGGCTCCCATGAGGCCAGTCTGCAAATCTTAAAGCTGCCATTTCTTCTTTCAAAAGAAGGGAAGTCGAGCCTAAATACGTGCTTTTGGTCTTGGCTCTCACATCTTATTCTTCACCATCACCGTCGCCGTTTTCAGCACTGGCCTTTCAGACAATACGCAACAACGGCACCAATGTGCTCTGAAATAATTTTTTTACCAATCACTTGTGCCACGCCACGACGGCTTTTTCCTGCGTCGTGCAAAGCAGCCGAGCAGCAAATCACACTCTGTCAGAAGGGCCCATTGCTCTTCAACTACTGTCAGTTCCCATCGTGAAATGAATTGTTTTGCAGCTGAACATTTTTTAAATTGTGCAAATACTTAAAACAAATACTGAAAATACCTACTACGACATGAAGGAGGTGGAAATTTCAGTTTAAGTGAAAGAGGAAGCTGACATTGAAATATGGGTTGAAATGAAGGTGCTGAAAGGAGTTGAAGATCCAGTTTATGTTAAAAGTGGTTCAGAATCAGTGTGAGTTCAACGACGAGCGGGGGGGGGGAGCTCTCACTAATTACACTTCAACTGATTTCAGCTGCTCAGGGTGCTCTGACACTTCAGATTCTCTCAACGCTTCAACTATGAGACATCTCACATGTAACAAACAAATGACATTTTTAATCTGTTTTAGTCTTTGCATTGAAATTATCATTATTTCTATTGTTTTTGGGCAACGCTCTATAACGGCTGCTTGTGTTAAGCAACATTTTAAAAGTTTGGTGTTTTTGTTCAATTTAAAACAATTCTTCAAAGTCGGGATAACATGAAAGTATGGCATCATTTTGCTCACGTACTGACAACTAGAAATGACAAACACTATACCCAGCGTTGACTGAACTACAGCCAGCAGCTGAGTAAAGCTCCAACAATCTTGCTGACCTTTCCTGGTAAAACTAAAACAATGGCCGCATTCCCTCAACTGACAAAAAACCCCTCTTGTGACAGTAAAGCACATGCCAGCCTCTTGTGTATAAGAGCTTTTACGGTGTGTAAACCAGCACTCCTTTCACATCTGTGTTAATAGAGTTTACATTAGGAGATATGGTGGAGGGGTTATCACTAGAGGGGATGACCGGGGAGGGGGAGGGGGGGCTACTGTCTGACGGAGGTGGTCTCTGTATACACACATGGAAAACGCACACAATGAAGACACACAACCGCGCTGTGTTTGACTGAGTGGTTTTATGGTGTTTGTCGGCAGACCTGGCGGTTGAGGAGGCAAACCGCCGGAGGATTCCTTGCGTAACTGGTTCGGAGGGATAAGCACTAAGTGTGTGTTGTGTGTGTGTGCGCGTGTGAAAGGGAGAGACCGAGACATTAGTGTGTGTGCGAGCTCACACACCGGCATCGTTTACTGTTGTTTAGAGAACAACCGAGCTGGTTGTTAGGATACTCTTGGTCTTTTATCTGGGCCCTTCATCACCATCTCTAAACACAGAGGAAGGGGTTGTGTATCGCTCACGCCATCCTTTCAACGCAGCCTTCAGGGGAATCGGCTTTAATTAAAGTCTTTTTCCAACCATATATGGATTGTGTGTGATACACATCCCTAAAGTTGAAAGCAAAGATGAGAGATGAACCATCAGCGGTAATGGCTGGATGTCATTAAGCACTATCTGCTTCTCCTTCTAACTGGCTTCTCTCATAGCCAGTTTAAATTTGGCCACCATTTTAGATTAAGTCTAGTCTTAATCTAATTTAAGCCTTCACCCTTCGTCACAGATTTCATCATCAAAATTAACAGTGCTCTTGACGTAAAACAAACCTTTCTTGTTCTTGTTCTAGTCCGTCCGCTCCACTCATGCTTTCCTTCTGTCTTTTTTTTTTTGTTTGTTTTTTTTAGGTGCGTTATTGCCACTCTCTGAGTGAGGAGGAGAAGAGGGAGCTCCACATGTTCAGTGCCCAGAGGAAGAGGGAGGCACTGGGGAGAGGAACACCCAAGATCCTGCCCCGAGCTCTGCAACACACCCGCTGTGAACATGTAGGTGCCAAACATGGACACCCCCCGAGCGCACGCACATGCGTATGCACACAACACTTGCACCAGTTCGCGCTCGTGTAGCCGTAAAGAAAAGCAAGCATTACAAGGAAACCAACTTTAGTTATTTATATCACAAGCAGCTAACGCCCACCATCCCATCCCATTTGGTGGCACCCCGAGGCCGTTGCTGATTGGCTAATGCAGTGGTTTTAATCACGGACATAAACTTCCTCATTAGGACGAGAGGGGAAGCGGGGAAATTAAGAGGCTCGTGCTCAAGCCGAGCGGAGAGGGCAAGTTCCTCAGGAGGAATTCGGCAAATTTCCTGCCACCCGTCTATATCTCAGCATGACAGGCTGCAACAGAATGTACATGTTAACGAGTAATTCTTGCATAAAGTCTTAAAATCCTACTTTTTCCAAACAAGACACAGTTTGTGGCACAGAGTTCCACATCTCCTGGCATAATCACAGCTCAGCTCAGTACATGCAGCTGGCTTGAGGACTTTTTCTAGACAGGATAGGCAAGAAAACTATCAAACAAAGTGCATTTCAGCAAACAGTTCTAAAGCCTGACCTCCTTTTCCTACTTTTGATTTGGTGACGGAGGTTTAAACATAACGTCCAGTTCTATTCAAGCCGCCCCTTCATCATATCCGTGAAAAATTCCCTTTCAATGCAACAAACATAAATATTAGTGTTATGTGGCTTCCAGCAAATTGGGTCCTGACCAGCGAGTAAAACCACATCCTCTGCCAGGCATCCAGGAAGAGCAGGCCAGCGATGTTAATACCCCCGGACAGGCAGATGATGTCTGTCAGCACTCAAACACAGATGCTGCCGCAGAGAGGCGAGGTTGCACGCGGGAACAACAACGGATGCACAGATCCTTAGACATGCATGTGTTTTCACATATGCTGTTATTTCACGGTGTTACTCTATAACCACCCACTCACTCATCCATACAGGCACACCTACACACATACTGTACATGCTCATAAAGGATATATCATTCACACACACTTTGTCAGGCTCCAGTTTCCTGGTGCCGCACACCCAGGGACATACCCCCATATCCAAGGCCCCTGTCTGTCCACCCTGGTAATAATGGTTAACAGCTGGGCATGCTATCTCATAGCTGCCTATGGGCGCCTCGTAGCTCTGCTGGGTTATATAAAGACTTGATTGCACGTTCAGACACGCTCCGACGATCTCTGTGGAGTCACACGATCTTTTTGACTCAGGGCCGAGGCCAGCGTATTCTGCTAAATCCTACAGGACCGAAATGCTGTCCGGTTCCTCAGCAACACCCAGTGAATAATTGATTCTTTTTTTACTTAAGGGAAACAGGCACCAATTGAAACCTAGAGAAAACAAGTCACTTCACTTGAGCCAGCATTTGTCCTCCAACCTCTGGTAAAGAAGTTATGCTAGGCGCGCTAGATTCATAAGAGTTTTGAAATGTTCAAGTTGCATCTGACCCCCATGTCAGTGCAAAGAGTTAAGCTCAGGGAGACATTTGGTGGGGTTGTCGCAGATGCAGTCTGTGTTTTCGTCGCCTTGAAAAGATAAATTGCACCCTCTGTGTTATCAACTGTTGCTGTTTTCTGGCGACGGTTGTCACCACTCTAAGATTCACGGATGTGTTTTGAACGGATCATATTCCTCTGGCACTTACAGTATGATCACCTGTTGTTTGGCCTTCTTTGTTTAAGCATCACCGCAAATGAAACATCCGCAGATATGTGATATATTTTGAATAGGTATCTCCATAATCTCTCTTTTGTTTATGTAGCATTCCTAAAGTGTCACAGGCATCGGATGTACCACATGTAATCATCATCACATTTCATTCTCAAGGTAGAATACTTACCGCCAGGTTTATTATTAATATATAATGAGCAAGGTCATAGGCTCGATGATGAACATGTTTTGTCCCCTACACCTTGTAAGCCACTTTGAAAAACTGTATCAAGTAGATGCTAGAAATATAAATCTCATGGATCATCTGTTGTTTGCTTTTGATTGTCAGTGTGGCGGAGGCATCAGTGGGGGGGAGATGGCAATTTTCGCCTCCAGAGCTGGGCCGAGCCCCTGCTGGCACCCAGCATGCTTCGTGTGCGCCACGTGTCAAGAGCTGCTGGTGGATCTGATCTATTTCTACCAAAATGGCAAGATCCTCTGCGGGAGACACCACGCTGAGCTTCTCAAACCGCGATGCTCTTCTTGTGATGAGGTAAGATGCAGTGACAGTACCACTGTCCTTTGTGTTTCACAATGAACTATGACGGTGCCAATACCAAGTTACAAAGGAACTCACTAACATCGGTGTGCATTTGAACCCTTCAGATCATATTTTCGGATGAGTGCACTGAAGCAGAAGGTCGTCACTGGCACATGAAGCACTTTGCCTGTTTTGAGTGTGAGACAATGCTCGGGGGGCAGCGCTACATCATGAAAGATGGCCGGCCCTACTGTTGTGGCTGCTTTGAGTCGCTGTATGCAGAGTACTGTGAGGCCTGTGGTGAAAACATTGGTAGGTTAGAATTGTCAGGTGCTAGAAAGATTTAAAAATCATGTTGATATTTCTATGACTTTGTGTTAAGAAGTACTATTTGCTAATGCTCTGTGCCTCTTCTCTTCATCACATGATCCTTCAGGTGTTGACCATGCCCAGATGACCTATGAAGGTGTACACTGGCACGCCACAGACAAGTGCTTCTGTTGTGCCCAGTGCAAGACATCCTTGCTGGGCTGTCCCTTCCTACCAAAGCAGGGTCGCATCTATTGCTCAAAGGCCTGCAGCCAGGGGGAAGATATTCATGCCTCCGATTCGTCTGATTCTGCCTTCCAGTCTGCACGCTCACGTGAGTCAAGGCGCAGTGTCCGCATGGGGAAGAGCAGCAGACCTGCCGAACAGTGGAGGCAGTCACAGCTGTTCAACCCACCCCCCACCGTCCCTTCGTTTGAGTACAAGTTCGCCGATAGAGATGGAGAGGGCGATGGAGATGCCGATTGCGACATTGGTATCGTAGGGCGCAAGCTGTCCCGTCTAGGTCTGGAGGAGGAGAGGTTCTGGAGGGAGCGTGAAGAGCAGGATGCTGGTGGAGAGGAGGATCCAGAGGAGTGGGCACAGCATGAGGACTATATGACTCAGCTCCTGCTTAAGTTTGGTGATCGCGGGATGTTACACCAACTTCAGCAACCTTCTCTAAAATCTCCCAGCCCTACCAGTGACAGAAACAGACTATTACCTGTCTCTGACCCCTGGCTAAAGCCTGATAGTATGTCTCTGGGGGTTACCGCCTCGTCTCCAACACCTGCCAGCCCCACCCAGAGCCAGATTTCCAATCAATCCCGAGCCCACAGCCTTAGCCCTGGACTGATGAGCAAGACGCACCTGCCTGAAATGTACTGGGCCCAGTCCCAGGACGGGTTGGGAGACTCTGCCTATGGAAGTCATCCAGGTCCTGCCAGTGCCAGGAAGATCCAAGAGCTGGAGCTGGACCAGGATCAAGACCAATCTGGGACAGGAAGACAGCCCTTCTGGCCAGACACCAGGCAGTGGTATGAAGACTCTCTTGAGTGCATCGCTGATGAACTGAGGAAAGTCGAGCAGGGTGCTGGAGACTCCATGGACTCCCTAGCGCTCTCAAACATCACTGGTAAGGAGACTGATGATTGCATGTGTTCATTGGAAAAATGTGCTTTATTTTTATATCGAGCAGCTGTTCAACACTCGTCTCCCCTGTCTGTTCTTTTTTAGGTGCATCAGTGGATGGAGATGGCAGGGACAGACCCATAGTCTACACCCTTGCCATGCAGGATCCTACAGTGACAGATGACTGTGAGAAGATGAGCAACATGGGAACCTTTAATTCATCTCATCTTCACCACAGTGCCAACTCTCTCAATCTTAATATAGAGAAGGGAGATGAGGAGGAGGTAACATTGGCAATAAGAGGAGGCACATCAGGAGGACTTCTCTCCCCACATTCAGAAGGCCTCCCTGCCTCCTTTGTCCATGCCCCAGCTCTGAGGAGGAGCAAATCCCAGTCCAGGCCTCCTCAGATGGTCAAGTTCTCAGAAGACACTGTGGATAATGGATATAATGATGGCTTTGATGTCAATATTAGAAAGCATCCCATGAGTGAGAAGCCACAAAGGAGGATGTATTGCCCAGATGAGATGGGTCGAGAAAGAAGCCGCCCATCGAGCCACCATGGGCGCAGCAGGCAGCACCCCCACCGACAGGGCCGGCATCACAGGAGCCGTAAAACCCGCTCGGACAACAACCTTCACATGGTGCCTTTGGAGAGAGCACAGAGGCCGTACGAGCCCCAGCAGCCGGGTTTGGTAAACCCTCCTTGTGGTGGTATGCTACAGCATCCCGCACACAGGCTGCCCATGGCCTATTCCCAGACCCGATCTGACTTTATGCCTCAGGGCTCAGCTCAAGTCGACCCACGGGTTGAGCATTTAATGGGTCTCTACAGAGATGAGGATGACTTTTGCTCCACTTGCTCTTCCTCATCGTCGGACTCTGAGGAGGAAGGCTATTTCCTGGGCCAGCCGATCCCTCAGCCTCGACCCGCTGGGCGCTACTATGCTGAGGACTACCCAACAAGGGTGACAGCCCTCTCTTCCCACAGCCACGGCTCACAGACTGGTCGTAAAAAGGGCCACCGCTCCAAAAACAAAAACTGTATCATCTCATAACAGCGCAGAGTGTATTTACATTATAATCTGCACTACAAAGAAAAGTCAGATTTTTCTAACCATGTGGTTTTTGCAGATCAAATATAGTTTAAAACAACCCACATGCAGTTTGTAAAGTACACCCTAACAGAAGGTGCATGGCCAAAATGTCAAAATGCATATCATATTTTAGACCCTAATCTGCTGAAAGAATAAATCAATTCAAACTGCAAAGATGGCATAGGAAAGACTGGATCTGTGTTACATTTAGTCAGAAGATCTATTTTTGTGTGTGCAAACCTGTCCTAGATACCGGGGTTTATTGAATTTTAGCACTAATATGATGCATGGACTGGTACATTTGGAAGCCTTTCTTTTGACAGTACAGACCAAAACTATGTACAGAGTTGGCAGAGTGGCCACATCATACTTTTTCTCTCATTTCAGCATTTGCCGTCATGTTTTTTTCTCCTAATGTTTTGTGTTCAGTTTAAGGTTTTGCAGCAATACCTTTGTGTGCTTTAAAATGGCAACATATTGTACACAGAGGCTGATAAAGTAGAAAATAGAAACAAACCAAATAATTATTTAATGCATAATAGTACAAAATGATAATGTATATACTAAGTTAAGATTTTAATACTGGTATTTTTATATCTGTGGTTTAAAGAATTGTTTCTTTTGAAGTGTTTGATATAAAACAATAGCAGTTGTAACGGTAAACAAACAGACCTCCTTAATATTTTGTGAGAAAGAACAAAGAAGGTGCCACTTCACAAACTGTGCTCGTCGCGGTCAAGTGCCATGTTACTCTGTAACAATGTCGATTATAACATATACTCCCTATTGGTGTACAAAATATAAAACGCAATGGCAGTAACACCTGCATTTCCCATATTCAGCTGAACTGTTCACTACCCTTGCTCTGACATAACCAGCTAAACGCTTTGTGATGTAAAGACGCTTGTAATAAAACATTTTTTCTCCTCTCAAACCTTCAGGAATGATTCTATTTTTTGATCAAATGTTGATGACTCTATACTCGACTTTGAGCCATCCGTGTTGAACTTGTCTAAACTTCTGTCCACACATCATGATATGTAAACACGCACATCTGAAGAAAATAGTATGGTAGTTTGGTGTGTGAGGCTTGTTTGAAGCTGACGCCTTAGTCAAATCTCAGGGAGATGTGCAATGATGCCCTAAAATAGAGTTTAACAATGCCAGTGAAATAATTTCAGTTTAGGTCTACCATACCCGGGATATTAATTATGTAACTTGTGTTAATAGATCACAACAAAACAAAGATTATAGAAATCATCTTTACTAGAACCTTCAGAGGCATCCCAGTTTGTGCAAAGCTTCATCTCAATGTAATCAAAATAATCAAGCTTTGTGCAGGTTTTTTTTTGTTGGGGGCATATTGGATATAAAGTTTGATAAGCAAAATGAGACAACACAATGAAAAAGGAACCCAACTGGCATCTTTGGACAGTAAAAATTTAAACAAGAATGTAGAACTGTAAATTTAGCAGCACCAGGTCATCCATCTAACTGCTACAAAACATGGTACAAAACAAAATATTGTCCCCGTCTTGAGTTTTCTTTTGCAAAACTCTGATCATGCTTCAGGACTCTAATCTCAATAACATATTTTCATCAAGACCGGTTAAATAATGAAACCCATGCTGACCATTTCCACATTGATGTAAGACTGGTAGCTTTTTAAATAAAAGATGTGTTTTTTTGCCAACTTTGTATAGAAAAAAAAACCCTAATATTTTAAAAATCAACAATTTTCAACAGAAAACTTGAAGGTAAAAACGGTCTGTTCAAAACTAACACTGTTCATCCCTACGTACAACGCAACACTGCATCCCTGCCATGTTGAGCTGCTCTTCAGGTTGCTGTGCTGTAGAACCGGTTCAGTCCAGCAATCCAAAATGTATCCCAGAAATCCTGTTCAGCAGTAAGTCCCATAATGCTCATTCTCACAGAGAGCAGCTCAGGCCAGTGTGTCAATAAGATGAGCTGTGATTGATTCCCGTCTTTGAAAGTTTATGACCCGCCAAGGCCGTAGGCGGGGTGGTCGAGTCGCAGACAGACGGTTCTGGCTGCCGGACCGCCTCGTCCAGCTCACTGATGAAGTGTTTCAGGTCTTCCAGGCAACGTTCACGGATCTCGCCGAGGTTCTCCCTGAGTGGGACCTGTAGCTGCTTCTCCAGGTTGGGGTCTTTAGCTACCAGCATCTTTACCACCATGCCAAATGTCTCGCAGTCCTGACGGTACATCTGGAAGTGGACAGGAACATGAGTCAGAAAAGCAAAAGGGCTTGATGTGGACAAATTAAAAGAAAGGAAAAGACAACACGTTTCATATATTGTAAATATATAGATTACTTCTACTTGTGCATTTGATACATAGTACTCATTAAATTCCAGATACTTTTGGACTCGTTTGTATGGGTGACGTTCTTTTCTACCAAAGTGATAAGTATTTCATACTTTTGGGTAGATTTTGCAACACTGGAAAAGAGACAACAGGCAGAGGTCAAACCTGATGAGAGGGACGCTCTTAATTGAGGAGATAAAAAGTTGTTTCCTTCCTGCTCTACCTGGCGCCTAGGTGTTAATATTCCAGCGTCATTGAGCCTGAGCTGATCATTCTGGTGTTAACACACATCATGTAGTGTCAAAAGATAAACACTTCTCCTCTCAAGTTTAATAAGGGCCCTTTATGTAGGACAGGGTAGCCCAAGAGGCAATAAAACCCCTACTTTAGTGGTGGCTCAGAAGCTTAAAACAGGTGTTGAAGGGACAATGAGGAAGAGGTGCTGGTATCTTGTTGGGGAGCTGCCATTTCACACCGAGCCTCAAATGTCTCATTAAACAATGGAGGGCGCCCAGTGCTGCCGTATAAACTGGATCATTCGCAAAACACCAACGCATGAGGGAGGAAGTATCGGTCACCTGAGCTGATCGTAACTTTTTTAAATGCCAGTTTTCGTTTTCTCCAAAGCTTCAGACATGCGGTGGATGGACTCCCACAAACAAGAAACTTCGACAAATCCTGCACCTCATCCCTTTGTTATACAGAGCAGGTTTCCCCTCATGGCTTCAACAGCACGTTTTTTTAAATGTACAAGTCACACTATGAAGCAAAACCTTCATGTCGTTTTGTTCGGGTGCAGGAGAGGTTTTAAGTAGAATAAACAACCCTTGTATTTACATTTGAGAAGCTACTCTACTCTTCATCTGTCCCTTTTACTAGAGAAGGACATGTATCATGGAAATAGTCTCTCTGTGTGTCCTTACGTCTTACGTCTTCCATCCTTGTCTAGTGAAAGTGAATTAACCCACTGACGCTGCACTGTGAGAGTCAGGCCTCCGTGCTGCAGCCAACATTGGCGCCTACAATGACGTGGACCTGTGTTGGGATGCGTGTGTGTTTATCTGTGTGTGTAAAATTAGGCCAGGCAAGTGTAAGTTTCAGTCATTCACAGTAGCCTCTGTGCTGCGGGCCGTTTTTGAACTCACTGGCTTATTTATAGCTTTTCACAATGTTCCCCGAACAGCGAGGATGGTCAGGGTAGAGTAGAGAGAGGGCACAAATAAAGATCTGCTGTCAGACACAGTTAATATACTTGCGACAACAGATGGCTGCTTTCCAAAATCTGCATTAAACACTTATACTTCCGCTGTTGCATAAGCCATGTGCTTTATCTGCAAACAGGGAATTAGGGACAGAAATTTATTTTTGGACATTATACAATGCAGAATGAGTAACTGAAATGTTTTCTTCGTTGCTTCCTTCTTGAAATACAACAAAGCCGTGATGAGAGTTTTCAGTTCTACCTCTTGTGGTGACCTAAATCTAACAATAGGATAATCAATCCACAGGAAATTTGGATATAAACAATTTTGGAAGACCCGAAAACGAACACACCACCTCCTCGGGGCGTTTCTATACATTCCATGCATACAACGAAGGATCCAGTGGAAGATGTTACACAACAGCCAGACTATCAGATCTGTACAAGAAGCAACTTTCTCTGCTGTGCTTAATTTAGCACCAATACATTGTCCTTTTTAATCTTAATGTCCCAGGGTCTCATTCAACAGCTGATAGATGGTGACTGTGATTTTATTTATCAACGTCTCGTAGGAAGTATCCAATCAAATGTGCTGACAACTACTCCTCTGAATAGTCGTTCCTAGATAACAATGCGCTGAAAATGTACTTCCTGTATAAGAACGCACTTCCTGAAATCCCTCCCTTGTTATCCAATCAGGAAGGAAAAGGACCAGTTCGCGACTTTGGGGTGGGGTCACTCCAGAACCGTCTCTGCTTCTGAAAACTTTAAACTAGTTTCTATGGCCGGTTGAAACAGGATTAAGAGGAGTGAGCATGAGAGCACTGCCTGGCTTCAGAAAAGACGAGTGAAGGAGTCGGGGCCCGGGTCCAGTTCTGCCATCTTTGTACCTAAAAAAACCCACTGAGGCTGGAACTGTCTGGCTGTCTGTCTCGTAGCCAAATATATTTAGATTCTCCTACAAATGAAATAAAACTCCCTTTGTATCACAGCCTGGCCGGGGAGGAGTAAAACATAATACCCTTTATAGCCTCTCTTGCCTTGTCACTCACTGTAACCAGTTAGTCTGTACTGCAGCCAAAGTCAACTTTGACAATGAGAACGGGGCTCAGGTTGAATTTCTGCAGACCAATTTCACTTAGCTACACAAACACACACTGAGGCGCTGGTATAGTGCTGCCCAGCACAACGTCTGGCCGATGATGGAGAGTTCGATCTGTGAAAAGTGTAGAGACAGTTGGTGAGCTTGTGAGGGGAGCTACTGGACCGGAGTGTGTTTGTGTCCCCGTGTTTAGAAGAGATGGCTAGACCAGATTGGGAGCAGAAAGCCAAACATCTGGCCAACACTTGTCAAGTCGTTGAACGCGGCCGCACTGCAACAGAAGCGCCTGCGAAAGTGACTTTGTTGTTTCAGGCTGAAAGAGAGAGTCCAACTGGAGAGTGTTCAGCTGTGTGTTCTGGGCACGATGGCAAATGAACACCAGCCACCAGACAAGTGCTTATACAGTCTCCACTTGCCAACCAACCATCATGTGAAAGCAATTCTCTCAGTTCTGTTGATTGGTGTTTTAAAGGGTTAAAGCATTTGCCAACAAACAACAAGACAGACTTTTGATGGTTCTTTCCATTTCCTTTTATCTTTATTTATATAGACCTAAAAGCTAACGGGGCTAATGCTAAACACACAACAGTCCTGAGAGTCTCTGTTCAAAGGAACATGAGGCTTTAAAAAAATGAACTGCAGTTGAATGTGACAACACAAAAAGTTTACTGTAAATATATGAAGTACTTCAGCCAAGTTAAATGACAACATTTTGAATTCAGGATGTTTAAAACTGTCTTTTGGGACGGTTCCAAGACAGTAGTGAGAGAAGTTAGTCTGGAGTCCTGGTATAAGGAAAAAACACTTGGCTGAAATTATTTGGTTTGATTACGAAACTTCTCTTTCTGACCTGCGTGTGTGCGACAGAAACAAGAGCCCACTTCACCTCCAGTCGTGACTAATCAAGCCAGCCCTTCATGGTGGACAAAGTGAGGACTGCCAAACTACAAAACAACCTTCATACAAGTGATCTGGGCACAACAAAAGCCAAAAACAGGGATGAGAGATTTTGTTTTACCTTCTCCCTCCTAAGAGTTAGAAATCCTGGAAAGAAAACCTGAAAACACTTATATCTGGAATGCACTGCTCTCTCTGGTTTTTCAATTTTCAACTGTTATAAACTTTCCAGAATGCATCTGAACATTAGAGCAAGGTAGCATGAGTTATACTGACGAAGCAAAGCGGACAGAGTTGACATGGCCATATCAAAATACCCAAAAGGTTATTCTTCACATGGGTCTTGGTAATCCTTTTCCAGAAATATGCATGAAATAAAGGTTACATTCTGCTGGAAAATATGAAATAAAACTCACACAATAGACCTCGAATGAAGGAGAGGAGACACAGGCAGGGGAGAAAGAGACAGGCTATAAAACAGGCCAGAAGCTGCAGCGTCAGCGACAGTGTTATAACAACCTATAGGCTCTATGGCGCTGCTATATGTGAGAACGCAGCAGTGTGTGTGCTCCAGGGCAGAGCTGGCTCAGGTTTAATGGTCCCAGTAAAGCAGCGGTGCTGCTCACTGGTGCAGGAATGGGCTTCATTAGATAACTGAGCAGCGCTGGAACCTCGAGCCTCGGGTGGTTTTTAGCTCCGTTAAGTGGTCGGCCTCCCAATTTATTGTACGCGCAAAACCAATACCGTGTCTGGGGCCTTGCTTGTGTTTCTGCTTTTGTTTATGTGTTACCCGTGGCATGTATATAATCCCAGTGTTTCCAACTCTATGTGTGCATGCATGTACTGTATGTGTACGTGCATTTGTAAAAATGAGTCAAACACTGAAGGAGAGATGTGAGCCATGTGGCATATTAAGCCAGTGCAGGATTTAGCTGCAGTTAGGAGAGAGCCAACAGGAAAATGCTGATAAATCTGGCAACTTTGGCAGATAATTACCCATCACTTAAATACTGTTCTGAAACCGATACCTGGCTGGCAATTTGGTGAATTTTAGGATGCAGTCACCAATTCCTGCCTGGTGGACAGGAAAGTTAATTTCCTGCCTTGTTAGGGAAACATAATAGGTGGCTGTTCCAGTAATGCCTATCCAGTAAAATAATCCACGTGTGAGTCAGCGGAGTCGAGGACACCATATGTGCGAGGCTGTTTGCCAGGGTTGCCGCGTGTATCACACATGCACCAAGGTGACGTTTATAGAAAAGTTTTACAAATCACCAACTTGTAATGAGACGACTGTTAATGCAGCGACTTTCCAAAAGAGGCAACTGAGAGCTACTGCCACAAAAATGTTCTTTTGCCTTTACAGACCTTTATAATGCTCCATAAATATAGTAAAGGATTCTCAATACCCTATCGATACAAAATAGTGACATATCCACACTGATCTCCTATCTGTTAAAACACATTGAGCAGCTAAATGTGAATTTAAGGATGTTAGATTTGGGACGAGTATGGATAAGTACCTTCTCTATCTCATGAGCTTTGGCGGCGATGGCTTGGGCTCGTCGCTCTTGAAAGTTGTCTGCAGACAACCTTTGGCTCTCCTCCACAACTGGGGCCAATAGCAGCTCTTCTCTTTCTCCCTCCGGAGGATGGTTCTCCTCCTAAAAGCAAGGGAGAGAATGGGGTTAGTCAGTGCTCGAAGGAAAAAATTATCAAAGCCAAAGCATAAGACAAATGAAAGGTTTTTAAAATAAAGAAATGCATGGCAAATAACCAGAGAAGTGATTTACTACTGCGGTCAAGATGACAGAAATGACACAATGCTCGCAATTACACGATGCAGAGAACAGGAAAAGACGTGAAAAGGCGTAGGTCAGCAACTTATAGCCCACAGACAGTCAGCGCAATGCTATGACCTGACCCACTGACTGTAACTATAATATGTAAGGGATAATGCCCTGGACTTTGCGGAGGCAACCGTCCTATATATATCTATATATCTATATATAGATATATATATATATATATAGATATATATACGCATCATCCTTTCATACGCCTCATCAACCTCCTCTTTCCTTAGCTTACTAGCTTCTGTAGTTGAACAGCCAGAGTATACATTGAGTACATTTCTAGTCAAAGAATTAGGGATTCATTGGAATTACAGCACTAAAACAGGAGATGTAACACCAATCTCATTACTTTGCAAATGGTGAATAAAACCTGGCTCAGCAACAAACCCATTTCTCTATGCAAATTTCACAAACTGACATTTCAGCTGTTTTTATATCTCGAGAGTAGGAATTCTGGCCAGACAAGCCACGATGAGCCTTCTAATGGGTGGACTGGAAACTCGGGTACCCATAAGTATTACTGTGAACGCCAAAAGAAAGAGCAAAGGGGAGAAATGAGGCCAACTTGGATCACCGCTCAATTTCTTTTGCTCATTTCCTGATACTATTAGAGTTTGAAGGCCAGGGAGCAGAACTGCCCAGCCATGACTAAAGTCCACTCATACATTAAGGGAAACAGGCCAGGGACTAGGTCATATTAAATCTCTAGATGACTGAGGGAAGTAATTCCAGGAGATGGTACATCACAGCGCCGAGTGTGGTCTAAAATAAAAAGCACAGCTCATAAAGCATCATCCAATTATTCCTCCTTCCAATTTTCTCCCCTGGAGCTAAGCTTGGGAGAAACGTGTACGCTTATGCATGTATGTAAGATCGCATTTGTCAGTCTTCAGCCTCCTTGGACTCAGAGGGAAAAATAACCCTGTCTTAGTGGTTCACTTCCACTTGCTGGGCACGGCTCAACCTGGAGGGGAGGTTACACTATCAATACAGAGCTCGGCAGATACGTTTTGTGCAAACTGGATTCAAGACAAATGTCATCTATTGGCAGGTACGGGCAATCGCTTTTTAATGTCATTCCAAAAATGAATTTTTCAGAAAAGAGCTCACTTAGTCTGGTGAACAATTAACTGACCTTTAAAAGCGAGGACTACGGTATAATTACTGCATTTTAACAAGTGGTTTGGTGGTGTATTTCTCTTATTTTCACTGATAACCTAACTGATAATCAGGGGAAGGATAAAAGTTTGAGGGACCATTTATAGGACAATGGCCAGACCATTTTTTGGGCTCAAACTGATTATATCCAGCCTGGGCTAGCGATAAAACGTGTCTACAGCCATGCTAGCAGCTCTGTCTGGATTTAAACAGGCACAGCAGAAATTAATGCTAATGCGAGCCCCATGTTACATTTAGATGTACTAGGTATTAGATTTGAAATATTCAACAAACCCGTCTGTACCAAATGTCAATTATCCAATAGTTGTTAACATATTTCAGTCCGAACCATGGATGTAAACCTAATGTTGGTGCTAAAGGATTTCATTAGAAGTAGAATGACTGATATCCCTACATCCACCTCCCAAACTAACACCAGATTTATGAGCTATGTGATCCTCTGACCAGGTGTGTTCCTTTGACCTGTTCCCACAACCAAGATCTCAGCAATTATCCTAGTTGGCAAAATGTTATCCGCCTGTAATCGACAGGAATTGGGATGAAGCCTTCGGGTGACCTTTTCAGTCACAGGACATGCTCTCCCACCCTCTCGGCCACGGTGGCCCTCAGCCAGAGCCGGAGGTGCTCTTTAAGGTCCCCCTCTTTGGTCTCTTCTGTCTGGGATGGCTCCAGAAAGCCTGTGTGTGTGTTTGTTGAATCCCCACAGCAGGCAGCGGCTGGGGCCATAAGTGCAAGCTTTACTGGGGGCACAGCGAAGGGGCCCTTTCATCTTGGCCAAGGTTACGGGTTTGTGCCCCCAGAACAGAAAACAACAATGCACCACAGGCTAGATCAAACAGAAAATGCAAGAGTGTGTGTGTGTGTGTGTGTGTGTGTGTGGAGGGGTGGGGTACTTTGTACAACTTTCATCACAGCAGTTGATTGGGTGGCGGTGGGTGGTTCTTACAAAGACGCACGTATGGAGGAGAGGAAAGGACTACTTTTGTGTCTTGTAATTTTGGACATATGACATATGCATGGGTTTACAAAGATATCCGAGTGCCCACCATGCCAGACAAAAAGACAATCCAGTAAAAAATCTGTATAAAAAAAAAAACATGGCAAACATAAAAATGACCTACAGCATGTTTCGGAAAACATCTAAGGGCTGCTAATGGGATAAATAATAAGACTGCTTGGACAGAAAAGCAGCATTAAAAAGGTGCAGTTTTATGGGGTTTTTGATCAAAGTGACTTCATGGGAATGTTTGCCTTATAATGAAAGAGTCTCTGTCACAGGACAACAGCAATAACTACACAAGCAGTGTAGTTGAGAAAAAAAGGGTTTAAAGATTGCAGGCTAGCTAGTAAACTTTGTCCCTTAATTCTAGATTGTTTTAGGCTGGTGGTTATTTCAACAAAAATCAATCAAAGTCATTGTCACGGAACCTACAAAACACAATGCAGCGAGCATCTCCAAACTGAATGCTATACCGTCTAATTAAACTAGTTTCTGTTAGGTATACACTGAAATCAATGAAATCAATACAACAGCAGATATAAATGTGATTTAAAGGCAGGTTAACATTACCAGATTGCATTCATGTTGCTGGAGGTAGAGGCTCTGCTAGGCCAACTAGCTGCTAGCTACTGTAACTAGTTTCTCTTTTAGTTGTGTGAAATAACAAACCGAATGATCAAGTTGTCAGTTCATAAACATTTATTTTTCAGTAGCAGATAACAGCTAGGGAAAAAATGAATGAGCAAATTTGTTTATAGCGTAGCATATAGAGTAGCTTTCTCTACCTCAGCAGCTACCTTTAGCTCTCTTGCTTGAACTGACAGTTGGCTGTCTCTTGGTTACAGAATGCAATGGTAGTCTTTAGATTCCCAAACCAAACCATAGTGTAGTCACTGCCAGTATATAATATACTGAAATGTCAGATTCTAGTTTTGACAACTTTTTTTTTAATCAAATAACGTAATTATGCGGCAGAGTTCGCTGGTGCACTGCACAGGGTGGAATATGCTAACCGAGAAGGGATTAAATGTCTTAGTCTTGCTGAATGACACAATAGTTTGTTCTCTGAGCTTGTTCATGTCACACCAGAGTAACAGAACTGTGATTATGTTTCTAACTTCCTAGTTGTGATTGTTTTTGGGTAACTGGGGTTTTTCTGAAAGCTGCAATATATCCACTGGCACTGAAGACAGAAGTGTCTGAAAAACCAAGAAAACAAGAACACCTCACACTTGCCAAAGTCTGTGGTTCAGTGTTATTAAACCAAAATGTAAAGCATTGACTGTTATTATTCAACATTGTAGGATTGACAGATCTGTCCAATCTCTCCCATCCACTCTCTGACGTGAGCCATGCTTATTGTTGACAGGATACATCAAAGCTTTTCCTGTGACCTTTTCGTTACATATCAACTTCTCACAAGCACAAGACCTACTACATCTGCCAGGCTGGCACAGCTACCAAACTCTCCAACAGAAAAAGGAAGCGATTGTTCATTGTAAACGCTCAAAACACATCCCAATGAGCTCCGCGGGGACTTCTCCGGGCTTTGCGGCTAAGATCCTATGATAAAGCTATGACTTGGGCTACTGAGTTAGCCTCGTCACTTCTGGGTGGCCGCAGCCAGACGCATTGCGCCTAATCACATCTGATTGTATTTACACTTCTCTGCATAGTTGGAAATGGATGATATCAGCAAAACAAGCTATTATTTTCAAAACAGGTGGTGGAGATCTACATCCAATACCTACTCAAAACAGTAAAAGTATTTTTTTAAAACACGAGCGCCTTAAGGGAGGACAGCTCGTATTCTCGGCGACACCTGAGCCCTTTTCCCTTCAGCATTACGAGTTCTTCTGACTGAAGTCTGCTTACAGCACAGGTAAACAAAGCACAGGCCCGATGGCTTTTATGCTCTGCGTGAGGGCCACTTTAAAACCCATTAACATACTTCAATGGGACTAAACACTTATTAAAAGGATGGAATTTAAGAAGTTCCAGATGCGTCCGGCTGTACAGTGACAACGTCCACCATATATAATGAACAGAACAGCCGCAGTACATCGTGGACTGAACTGCTTGATTTATAATGTCAAGACAAAAGCTCGTATTGATGAGACAAAGTGAGGGCTTGTGTTATGTTCCTGTTCATTCAAGGAAACTTAAAGTAAAATTTAAGCACAAAAAAAAACCAAAACAATATTTTTGAAGATTTTCATTAATATAAATAAAGAAATTTAACAAACTCTTTGTTTTCATGACTGAACAAACTGAATATACAAACTGACCTTAAAAGGATAACACAATGTCAAACTGGTTTAATTTGTTTATATATGGTGGACCCTGACACCTTTCTAGCTTCAAACAGTATTCTGGGGACCTTATCTTCCTCTGAGAACAGCTTATTGATTTAGTTATCGTAAAGATTAATATTTCTGAGTTTGTAATCTTGCCTCATTAATGTTGAACAGATTTAAATTCGTTTGAATTTCTTCTCCAAAACTACATAGTAGTTCACCTTTAATTCAACGTATGCTCACCTTATTTGAAGTTGCGCTGTGTGGGGAGCCTTCTCTTGACAGGCCAGGGATTTTGTCTGAAGGATTAAGCAAAAGGACAAAAAGAGTTTGTCATCATGAGATTTGAGTCAGGAGCAAAATAACATGATTTAGAAGAAGTCAATTATAAACTCGAGAAAGGAGAAAAGCAGTGGGAAGCAGAAATTCAATGAAAAAAAACTCAATTAGTATGTCTGGAAAGTAAGTAAGCATGTGTTTATGGTAACCAGCGTTCTGTAAAGGTGTTGACGGTGCTGAGGCTAGAACAGCTGGAACAATCACGAAACAAATGTTTCACGACCGTACAGTAGGTGGGTTCACTGCAACGTACTGTTCTCTCTTGGGCAACCAATCAGCCACCGTGTCCTCTCTCACTTTCTATGTGTTCTTCTACCAGCTTCCCTCAAACGTCCAAGACTCGGCAGACAGGTCTACCACCAAACATGAACTCCGAGAACCTCGCTGTGAAACAAAAACACCCCGATGTGGAAGCTTCAGGAATATCCATCAGACATCCTATACCCTTTCCTCATCCTTCCACACACGACCTGGTGGCATCTTTATGAGGCCTGACAAAGTGGCAGATGGAGCGGGGAGGACGGCTGGCTGCGGGACACATTAGAAACGCTCTCTGTCTCTCTCGGGTTACCCAGACTGGGAATAGGTTAAGTTTAACGATTGTAACCTTTGTATGTTTCCGAAACAAATCCTCTGCATGTCATCTCGTCTTGCTTTCGGTAATTTGTAGTGAATATCAACTGAAAGATGGTATTGACGTGCACTGTATCGTGTAGGAGCAGTGCTTAAATTGTCTAATTAAACACTGCCAAACTGTTTTTGATGCAACGGTTCCCTCCTGTCTCCAACAACTAAACTGATCTTTACTTACCAGTCATCTTGTTCTGAGAAAAAGTCTCCTCATACCCTGTAGGAAGACCAAACCGAAAAGGTCACTGGCTGAGCACATCATAACTTGGCCTTCTTATCTTACAGCAATCTAGCGAGGACACTCACTCCCCTGATGCTTCACTAAAAATATAACAAAAAAAATATCATGTCGAGCTCTGCTTCAATGAGGTTGCAATCATGCATTTCGAATTACCACACATTTTTGGCCGTATCAGCATGATTAGCCCCAATTGGAGGTCTGTTAAGCTCATTTTGTGAGTAAGGAGCACAATCAAGATGGAGTTTTAAAAGGAAACGGAAGCAGCACTGATGGAGCAGTCCTAAATAGGGGAGTTTGGGAGGTCTACAAACTAACAAACAACATGCAAGTAAACAAGGAGATACTTTAGCACTTCTTAATAGGCCACTTCATTCAAGACTTATCATTAACAAACTGTGAAATTGGATATTGGTTAATTAGTGTGAGTCACGTCTGGTCTGAATTGATGATAACATGGGACAACATAAGAGGGCCAATCTTATCTGGTGAGGACATTAACTTGCATTTTGTTCCACACCTGCCCCCAAAAATTTAATTCATTTAAAGATAGAAGTGTCGGAAACATGTTAAGTGCTAACGTACCTCCACAACAGGTAGTAGAGAAGGTTTATATAAAAAGGCAAAGGAAAGTAAAGGAACCACTAGCTACCAACTAAGAAACAAAATATACGATCCATCTTACTTCAGACCTGGATGACAGAAGTTCATTGTGGTTCTATAGATTACACTGCATATGCTTCATTATCCTATAGGTTTAAACTTGAATTCAATCTGGCCTCTGTCCTTGCATCCTTCTCCAGACATCTCTGAGGACGCGACAACATTCCCTGCTCACATTTTTTCTGACATGACAAGGATGCAAGGAGACGTGCGAGGAACAGCGTATCAGCCCACTGTCACCCAGGTCCAAGCTTGTTCGCATGGCTCAATGTACAGACCCAAAGTATCATGTCCACTCTGTTGGGAATAGAGTGGCCCCCAGGCGTGCTCAGCGACACCTGCGTGACCTTCTGGACCGTCCGCACCTGAAAAGCCAGTCAGCCAGATTGTCAGTCATGGAAGAGACAGTGAGATAATAGAGGAACATGAAGAGGATTTGTCCTGGACAAAGGCCTAACTGATCGTCTCCCCATAGTATAGTTTATTTTTGCATGCAGGGCTGATTTTCAAATGATGTTTTACTCTGTGAGCGCATGTCCTTTTTTTTTTTTTATTTATTTTTTTTTAAGTTCTTGGCACTAAATGAGGCATGACTAACACTTTTACTGTAGGCAGTGACTATAAATGGTCTGCTTCATTTTGGAAGTATTGTTGGTTGTATATGAGCAGGTTCTATCAGTTTATACTGCCATTTTAAACCATTTGTACATTTTAAGATCAACCCCGCCAAATCTTATATTCTTAGTATAGAATTCTGCGTGTGCCATGATGGTCACAAAAGGGTTTCAGAGGAGCTCCTTACTACATCAGGGGAGTGGCAACTCTAAGTACTACATACTCTTGCCTTGCTGTGAGGGATACGGCAGGCCCTTGGCTCTGTCTGGTGAGTAGCCCCTGCTGCTGACGCTTGAGCCGGAGCGACTGTGGGGGGAGCGGGCCACCTCGCGGCGCACAGGGGAGCGTTCTCTGAGAGGAGGGAATGGGGCTGCCTTTCTCCTGTAGTGGTCTCTGTCCTCCCTGGAAAAGCAGAGGAGAATGCATGGGCCATCGTTACTTTGACAGTCCGAACATCCGAAGGTTTGTGCGAATGACATATTAGCTCCTCGCCTTCATCTGACAAAAAAGTCTCAAGTAACAATATCTGCCACAGCTGCTTCAGAGAATCTAAAACACAAGTACTTCAGCCATTCCTGTTTTTGTGCCAACGTGGCACAACGCTGCCATCTAGCAACACATAACTGTGAATACTTAAAGTATGCAAGAGCTACAGTGATGCTCAGCCAGAATTACAATTTTGATTCTGAGTGTGACACAGAGATGACAGAAAATAAGCAAACGATTAAACAGGGAGAGTTAAAGAGATGGACAGTAGAACAGAAAACAATACAATTTTGACATTAAAAGAAAGATTTGAAAGATGAGTCTAAATGCTGAGATGAACATGGTATCTACCCTTTATATAACCTTTAAAGAAACTTAATGTTCCCATGTATTTGTCAAGAAAATTTCAATCAAACTTTTGAAATGTTGCAGAAAGAGAGGGAAAAAAATTTCCACCAGCTCAGGTATTCAAAGTGCAGTTCTGTCAGAAGCTGGTGGTGTAGGCTATGTTATGCATGGCTGTTATGAACAGAGTAGAAGAAGTAGAGGTTGCAACCTGGAAACAAACTAATCAAATCTAAACCTAAACTTCAAAATGTGCTTAAAAAAAATTTAAAAATATGACCAAAAAACATTCAGTACACACTAGTGACTGCAATTTATAATCTTCACACACTTGAGCAATGAAAGCACATTAATGCCCTATAGTGATTAATGATTTATTCAAACGCACCCTCTGTCCAGGTTAAGGATGGCCTGCACTAGCGTGTCCTCCCCGCTCTCTGGGAGCGATCTGGCTGCTGGGTAGATGCCCTGGTTTCGCACGCTATGAGGAGGCGGTGCGCGGGCGCTGAGGGGATAAAAACACACAAATATGTGGTCAGTTACAGATAACTACAGTACAGAAACAGACTGTATGACATTGGCGCAAGTTTCATTTGGTCAATTGGGTCCGGGTAGCATTAAAAGAATTTCGATACCAGTACCGATACCTCAACTTTTGATACTGGTTCCTGAATGACTTTTCTTAAAACCAATTTTCGGACGTTCATTTCAACAAAAGATTACATCACACATACACGTGGTGAGCCCCGTCCCCCTCAAGTGCCCTTTCACAACTCCAAATGTATGTTTTAAGTAAAAGCCCCCGTCTGCCTGCTCAGTATTTAATCCAATCAATATAATTTGACTCACTTTCTTTCCTGATTTTGCAATTGAATACAACAGTGCTGTTTGTAAGACTCAAGAGATTTAAGCTGAAATCATGTAACTCTTCACATGACATTGAAGTACAACAAAGATGGCAGAACATCTGGTGTCATCTTATTTTACCTTTGTTGTTTTATCCTCCATCGACTGCAAAAATGGATTAATCATTTTGGCACCATCAAACAGCACAGATGCGACTTGAAAGCCTGATCAACAGCATTTTCCACCATCAAATGCACCAGTTTTAATGTTTTTAATTAAATTGATTATTTAGAAAACAAGGGATTTTATCTTTGAGGTGTTACATTTATGCAAAATGATGCTCTTTTTCAAACCCATAGAGACTAAATTACTTGTAAACATGAATGGGCAACATCTGAATTCATATTTTTACTTTTTTATAATATATAGTATATATACTATACATTTATGTAATGTTAATTGTATATACTTAAGCTTAGATTTTTGAGATGACACGCATTACAAGTGAGTAAATGTGTTTGCTAATGTCATATGAATTCAGTTTGCTTCAATTGAATGTTTGCCCCTTAACTATAACATACAGTATGTTTACTGATATGACTGAATGGGACCACAGCCAAGGACTCTGAATGAATCATAAACCTGTCAACTCAAATCTGAAGTCTCAATGTTTGCAACCCAATCTGTGGCCTAAATACAGACACTGTTCAGCTTAGACTGAACTAACCTATTACAGTGTGGAGCCAGGTGAGCGCAGAGAGAAATATGAATCAGGTGAGACAGGCCGTTATGGGTCAGAGCAGACCATGATTCATGATCGCTGCTATTTAAACAAACTTTCCAAAGACATACTGAAAACGGAGGCCTGCTCCTGCAGAAACCCACACTGGCCTGACCAGCGAGTTAAACACAGAGGACTTGTTCACAACACAAGCACATGGAAAAAGACTGTCCCCTGCTGTCCAAAATGATAAGATCCAATTTTAATGAGTGATATTAGGTATGAAGTACAAGTTGGTAGTAGAGATTCATTATTTGTTCAAGGAAAATATACCCCCTTTAAAACAAATGGAAAGAACTTTACCCAAATTCCAAAGGCCGTCCTGTGTGTGGGTCTTCCCTGGGTCCTCTGTAAGGATAGTCCTCCTGTGGAAAACAGGTAAAATCAATGAAAGCGACACATTATTTTTCATACAGTGTGATCATGACCTAAAATATATACGTTCTCTGATAGTTAATATACCTAAACCTAAGCAGCAATTGATTTACACACCATAATGAACAGCTAAAGTGTAGTAGAAATTGTGTGGCTTGAAAATATTTCACCGTGAAAGTTCAACAATAGCGCCCTCAGCTGGCCATTTATAAGTGTGCATGTGAAACCAAAGTATTCTTATTCAGATCTAACTCATGTTTATATAAAGTTTATATATGTAAATGTCTTTGTAAATTGATACATGCAGTCATTCAGTCGTTAAAAAAATAATGCAAACAATTGAAAAATAATCCTGAAAAAAATATTGTTAATAATTACACAATAAAAGATGACAAAAATACTTGTCAACATGAGTCAACAATTACTTTGCAAAGTGGCAGCTGCTCATATTTCTGACTTTCAAAACTAACTATTTGCCCAACATTCACATCTGAATTGCTGTAATTTGCTGCCATTGAACATCATATTTGCAACTCTATGTGCTTGTCAATGGCCTGGAGAACATAAATCAGACCCTACTGCCAGGGAAACTGAAGCTCTGGTCCCTACAGTTTGGACGTCTCCCTCGGACAATGTGGCCAATGACTGTTTATGAAGCCCCAATAACAACTGTGGAGAAGATGGAGCGAACCATCACTTCATATGCGAAGAAATGGCTCGATGTCCCATGATGTCGAACTAACTAACTAACATCGGCCTCTACAGCAAAGGGGTCCTGGAACTACCTCTCACTAGTCTAACAGAGGAATACAAGTGTTCTAACGTAAGACTCCAGATGACACTGAGGAACTCCGGAGATAAAACCATCAGTGCTGCTGTGCCACCCCTAATAACTGGCCAGAAGTGGACACCATCTGACAGCATACAGCAAGCTATATCAGCTCTCAGGCACAAAGACATCGTGGGGCAAGTCCAGCAGGGAAGAGGAGGCTTTGGCCCTATCGCAAGTAAACCAACATGGCGAAAGGCCACAACATCAGAGCGGAGGACACTGGTGGTCGGGGAGGTGCGCCGACAGGAGGAGGCCACAAGAAGTGCCAAGGCGGTCTCTCTTGCCAAACAGAGGCAATGGATGCAGTGGGAAGGTGTGGAGCGGAGAAAGATCAGCTGGAAAGAGCTGTGGGAAACGGAAGCAAGCGAGATCATCTTCATCATCAGAGCGACATATGATGTGCTTCTATCACCAAAGAACCTCCATCAGTGGTATGGTGAGGATCCAACCTGTGCCCTCTGCCCAACTCCAGCTACCCTGAAACAGAACAAGCGCTGTGCGACCAACTCCATGCCTCAGAGAGCAAGCAACCACCCCCTAAGGGCAACCTTTGTCCGAGAAGGACAGAAAACACCCAAACATCATCCCACCAGATCAGAGGAAGGACACCTATGCAGGGCCCGTGACTGGAGGATCCTGGCGGACATCGGCCGACAATTCATTTTCCCACCTGAGATTGCCTCAACCAACCTCAGGCCAGACTTGTTGTTCTGGTCCACTTTACTGAAGACTGCGTACATCATAGAGCTCACAGTTCCATGGGAGCACTCCATGGAGGAGGCCTACGAGCGTAAGAAGCTGCGCTATTCAGAGCTTGCAGCAGAAGCAATGCAGCGTGGCTGGAACACAAAAGTCTATCCAGTTGAAGTGGGATGCAGAGGATTTGTCGTGTTGTCTACCATCAGACTAGGAATCCAAGGTCAGGCTCTGCGGAATACCATCAGATCGGTCTCAGAGGAAGCTGAAAGAAGCAGCTGGTGGATTTGGCTCAAGCGGAAAGACCCATGCTGGGCCACAAATACGTCAGGGCGAAGCTTGGGGACACTTTGACACAGGATACACGCTGAGGGCTGATAATCCTGCAGCGGGCTGCCCTTGTGGAGGGTGTATAGTGTAAAAGGCCAAAACACCCAGTGATGCAAGGATACACTACTGATGATGTGTCCTGTGCCCAACTGTCCTGAAATTTTTTGCAACTTTTGTTCAATCAACAGTCCAAAACCCAAAGACTCTTCATTAAACATCGTAAATGACAAACTCTTTCATTGAAGAATCTGGAACCAGCAGATGTTTGACCTTTTTGCTTAAAAAATGACTGAGACAATAATTTAATTATCAAAATAGTGGTTAATTCATTTTATATTACATCTATGCACTCACCCTCCTTGAAGGTGGACCAGCTCTGCGTTCAGCAGGGAAATGGATACTGTCACCGTGGTAGCCCCTCTGGTCTTCATGATAATTGCGTGGGCCTCCTCCATTCGGGAAAAAGCGTGGACCTCCTTCATATTCGTACCCGCCGCCGCGGCTGTACTCGTCCTCTGGCCTGCCAAAGGGGCCTCTCCTCTCCGGTGCACCAGCTCCCCGTGGGTACGGACCCTATCCATGTGTACATTGTATGATTGTACATTTCAGTTCCACATGCTTTTTGTTTGTTTTCAACAACTTCTGCTTGGTATGTGCCTGCTAAAGTAAATCATGACTTAGGAAATTTGTTAGTTAAAGACTCCTGGACCTGATGTGGCCTGATTAAATCTCTAGGTGGAAGCAATATCGTTCAGACATAGAAGACTAGTTTAGACTAGACTAGACCGTTTTCCTGCTTATGTTTACATGTGCATACCTTTGATTGTGATAAAACAAGGTCTAAAGTGACGAGAGGAAATTAAACTGTGAAATCACTTCATATACACTTACCGGTCTCTCTGTTATAAAGCGTTCATCATACATCTCTCGTATACTCCTGTCTCTCCTGTATGTCACTGCGAAAGGCAAAGAGTGAAATACATGTAACTGCGTAAGGGTGGTTCCACAAAATAAATACAGAAAACTAGTTTCTGTATTCACTAGCTGTGTCAACTGTAGTCTATATCTATTTAGATGACAACTGTGGGGACTGGAAAAGTTTATGTTTGTCTATTTATGTGAAAGCATTTTGGGTTATTTTCCTCAGTCTGGAAAGGCTGCAACACTGAGACTACTCTTGCAAAAATACTGTTTACAATATACAGAATCCTAGGAATATTGTCCCAGTTTTGGTATATGCGACTTGAGAAATGTTGCAATCCGGACTTTTAATTTCAGATCAATTTAAGCAGTAGGAGTAGTTCTCTTGCTTGGTGTAAAAGAAAGTGATGACGAATGAATTTAATGCATAAAAAAAGCACTAACTTACTTTTGGACAGGGGAACTTCTGTGAATCAGGGTGATATTGTGAAAACAAGATCTTCAACCCAATCTGTAAAGAGATTTCAATAAAAGATTCAGAGTTAAGACACTTGGATTTTATTTTCAAGCAACTTTCACAATCAAGCCCATGAAAGACAACAGATAAGACGTATGTTTTGTGAGTTATATTGAAAATTAAAAACAAAACCTCTGTTTTGCCACAAGTTGCAACCCAGTGTGAAATAAGATAAGATAGAGAACACTTTGTGATGTAATCAAACAACATGAGCCGGCTGATGTTCCTCTGCAGAGCAGACTGGCCCATTTGACCAACAACCCCAAGTTCAACATAGCACCAGCTTGACAGCACCCACCCAACAACCACCTAGCCGGTATGTTACAAAAACCCAATCAACATTTTCTCTGACGGTTAATTTACTAACTGCTACAGGTCCATGTAGAACGGACAGCTAGCGTTGCTAATTAGCTAGCCTCCATATATGCTGCAAACACCCGCACGTTTTATTTCATCTGAGGGCCAGTTAACTCAACGATACTGACACACAAAAATGATAAATAAATATTTACAGCGAAATATGGCATCGTATAAATGAATTTGTGCCAAATAACCCACAGTATAGGCAATTTATTCCACACAAGTTAGCAAAACAGGCTCACCTTCTCCTATCGTTTAGTTAGCCTAGCCTTCCGTTAGCTACATGTACAAAGGCTGTGTTATTGGATGAGGAGTGTATCACGTCATCAAGCTGCGACGCACGGCTATGGCGTTGTTGCTGTTTGCTAGCTGCTTGCGAATACACACATTTCTGCAATTTTAGACACATTTAGATATTACTCGAACGTTGGGGAGCTGTGTTGGTAAGTCATTTAGTGCGTAAAGTAACGTTAAAGTCCATAAAGTTACTGCTACATTAACTACTTAGGCGAGTGGACTTACAATGCTAGCAAAGCCGCTAGCTATGCATTAGACATATCTTATGCTCATTTAGCTGTCTTAGTTTTGTTTTTATAGTTTGTCGGATGCGTTCAGTATGAGCGGAGGTTTGGCACCAAGCAAAAGCACTGTTTATGTGTCTAACCTGCCATTCTCTCTTACCAACAATGATCTACACAAGGTAAGTTAGCCCTTTATAGTTATTTGTTGAAGTGTTTATCAGTGTCATGGCAGAATAGTTCCACTATGGTCTTAAAATGTAATCAACTTCCTTAATGAAACCAAACACTTTTCCCCATTTCAGCTATTCACCAAATATGGAAAAGTTGTTAAGTAAGTGTGGTTCTGTCATCAATTTTTTAAATATATATTCTACAGCAATGTTTAAAGCAAACAAAGTAACCACATAAGGAACACATAACCCACAACAACCAGTGAAAGGCTCTGTAGTAATGTAGTAGTTTTTAGTTTTAACATAGTTTTTAAATAGTTAACAATAAATGTCTTATTCCAGGGTTACAATCGTGAAAGATAAAGACACTCGCCAGAGTAAAGGAGTGGCGTTTGTTCTCTTCCTGGACAGAGAATCGGCTCATAACTGTGTCAGAGCTGTGAACAACAAGCAGGTGAGTCAGCTTCACATTCAGATCATTAGTCCTCACATAAGCTGCAGTCTACTTGTCAGTGCTGTTTCTTATAATGGATGTTCTCTTGTTGGACTTTAAGATTGTGGTTTGTATCCCAGTTGTTTGGCAGGACACTGAAGGCGAGCATTGCTGTCGACAACGGGCGAGCGACTGAGTTTATAAGGAGACGGGACTACGTAGACAAAACTAAATGTTACGAATGTGGGGTCAGTGCATATTCAACCTTTTTTTTTTTTTTGTCCTGTGATTTTGTCAAATTGTATTTTAAATTGCGTGCATAATCTTTTTTTTCCCTTTTCACATCACAGGATACAGGTCATCTGAGCTACGCATGCCCCAAAAACATGCTGGGTGAGAGAGAACCTCCGAAGAAGAAGGAAAAGAAAAAGAAGAAAAAGGCTCAACAACCTGAGCATGTGTAAGTATTTTATAGCTGGTGTTGTGAGACATTGTATAGTACACCGTGTTTGTAATTCCTGCATCTTTTCTCTTGTAGTGAAGAGAAAGAAGAAAGTGAAGAGGAGGGAGAGGACCCAGCCCTAGATAGTCTGAGCCAAGCTATTGCTTTTCAGGTAAGTGAAAAGATGCAGTAAACTCAATCATCCGTGACCTAAGCATCACCTGCAACCAGAGGAGGATTAAGGTAGTCATGGGCCCCGAGGCTATATTTTTACATGGGGCCCCCCCTTATGATAAAGATGACTAGCCATGGTGGTCGCTGTCAAAGTCCTCCACCTCCGCAGCCTCTTGACCCCGACAAAAACGGCTGTTTGCAAATGAGGCTATGGGAACTGGAAAGTTGAATATGTTAAATCTTTTGCATCCCTGCAGGCGGCCCGTATAGAGGAAGAGGAGGACACGCGGAAGAAACAGAGGCTTTTGTCTCAAGAAGAGGGTGCTCACGCTTCGACATCCTCAGACTCTAAGAAACCAAGGATCAAAAAGAGTGCGTACTTCAGTGACGAGGAGGAGCTCAGTGACTAAAGACACAGTTTGGACATTTGTCGAAATACTGTTTTATTTTTGTAAGTTGGATGATTTTCTCCTTGTATGTAGAACAAAGACATTTTTTACGTGTTGATTTTTGACTATTTATATGCTTTTTTTTCTCGTTCAGTCAATAAAAACTTCATAACGATACCTTCCGGTATTAACTGCAGAATCAGATAAAGAATGTTGAATCAAAAAGGTTATTTACTTAAAGTGAAGTTAACACAACTGATGCTGAAGAAGTCTGGGTTTATCATTGTTCAGGTCTTCAACTCATTCAGTCACATCGGTAGGTGCTCACACACACGCTGAGGAATTTAGCTTCATCAGAGCTGAAGCTTTTGGTCATTGTCTGTCTTTGAACATCAGTTTGTGGCTGAAGGTCCCCATTGAAATATTACATTCATGTATATGCACATGTGGATGAAGGTGCACTGTTGGGCTAATAACTGAAAACACTCTGTATATAAAGTTTTACAATGGCGGTACATACACACATAGATACACAACGGAAGTTTGGTTTTAAAACCAAAGTCCATTCAGTGGGCTTTTACAAATGTCTGTTGGTTTGTTCAAACTCACAGAACTTTCAAGTTGAGATCCCAAAGGTGATACAGGTAGTGATGAAAGAAGTATTCAGATCCTTTACTTAGGTAAAAGATGTAATACTACAGTATGACAATAGCAGTGTTGTATAGCTTACCAAAAAGTCTTGGAGAGGAAATTTAAACTCAGAATTGTAATATTTACAATATTAATTAGGTAATAATACAAACTCGGAAATGTTTATTTTTTCCCTAACTGAATAAACAAGCTGTTCTCAGAGGAAAATAAGGTCCACAGAACACTGTTTGAAGCTAGAAAAAGGTGGCGGGGTCCACCAAATATTAACAAAAGTTAAACAGTATGAAATTGTGTTGTTCTTCAGCAAATGAAGATCTTTCTCTTCTGAATAAAATGTATTCCCCAAAACTACATAGTGCACCTTTAATGTGTTTGCTACTGAAGTCGATTAATTTGATACTTGATCTCCAATGAAGAATGCAGTATGCAGAGTAACTAGTAACTAAAGCCTTAAAAATAAACGTGGTGGAGTAAAATTACAAAACGTGCCTCCAAACTAGTGGAGTTCAAAACTGAAGTTAAGTAAGTTACAGTACTACTTGAGTAAATGAGAAAATGCATGTAGCCTAAAAGCCCTGCAGTGCAAACCTGATGTTAAAGGGAGTACTGTAGGTATAATCAGTTAACAGTGTTTGAGTACGTTTATTTTTCTCTAAAAAACGATAAAAGAAATAATAAAATTGTCTCTTTATTTGACATTGAACATAAAAAAACAGGGCTCTGCCTCTTTCCTGGCCACTTGATACATTACTGAAAAGGATTAAGCGATTATCACAAGTGAATGAGCAGCTCTGAGCCCCTCGCTGTGAGACACAGTGTGAATCCTAAATGTTGCAGCAGCTAAAATGCAGCAGTCGGGGTTCCCCCTGCGGTAAAATCCCGTCGTCGGGAGATAAAGGAGAATCCATTTGGTTGCCCTTGATATGAAAACGTTTTGGGGACAGTCCCAGCCCTGGAAAGGCAGCGTGTTAAATGGAAAGTCACGGTACGGTGGTTCGCTTGGAAATGTGCTGTTTTTTTTGTTTTTTTTTTATGCTCGCTTGCGTCAGCGCGCAGATAAAGCGAGGGATTCCCCGCATGTTTTTCTGTTTCGTGCGCCTGTTGTCGGTCACTGCTGCGGCATCTCTGCGGGTCTCACACGGTTCAGATGCCGGGATGTGAGAGGATCCCCGGTGCTGTGAGCCGAAGAGCCGCGTTAACACATTTATTACCGGAGACGCAACATTAGCGAGGGGCTTTTGTTGCGTTCAGGCGCTGTCGGAAATTATAACGCCACGATATGTGTCTGCTGTGTAGAGAGCGTTTGCCTCTTACATGTGTAGGGTTTTAGATCACAATAGCATTGTTTATGGCGTCATGAGACACAAAACTAGCCGCTAATGTTTTGATAATCTTTTGGCTATAAAGAAACTCCACCCATCTTCATGAATTAATCTCACGTAATATCAAGTCCCTGGAATTAATTGATTAAAGTACAAACGTGCCAAACATCTCTTTGTATTATTAGAAAAGGACAGCACCAATGTAAGGCCTTGATCATTTTTTGAAATGTTTTCTTCCCAATATTATCTCTATGTCAATGTTTTATGTCTGATTTTATGTGCTAAGAAGTATCTGTTCACTAATTTAATGTTGCCTTACAGTATGTACATTTGAATTTTGTAAATTAAGTTTTAAAAAATATATGGATTCATTGTATGGTGACAGTGACATTTAAATCAAAGACAGCATGAGAAGGCGTTTTTCTGAGTCATTTCCTGATTCAAAATGGAAATGAGTGATATTAGAGAGAACAGCTTGTTTATTCAAATATATATATTTGAGTTTGTGTTATTATTTTTGATATTTACAATATTAATTGTAAATATCAAAATTCTGAGTTTCAGTTTCTGCTCCAAAATTATATGGCGCCCCTTTAATAAGTGTCTGTTAAAGGAAATGTTCTAACTGTAATCAATTGTTGCTTTACAGTTTGTAAATTTGAATTATAGATTAAAAAGAAGGGGGGCAAAAAACTCTTAGCGCCCAGAGTTACGAGCTTTACAGCGGGTACGCGAAGGCGGCATAGATTCATCAAGAGGAATGTCAGCCTCGGGAAGTAACCCGGCCCCTGATTGGCCGCGCCGAGTCACGTGACCATTTCCCAAGCGGAGTTTCCACGACAGCTGGAAGCCGAGCGGCACGGGCGCATCGCTTCTTCGCTAAAATAATCGGAAAATAGCGCGACTTGTGCTCGTCTCAGCACCTCCAGATAATCCTGGTCTGGCATGGGCGACAAGAGGAGTCCCACAAGGTAACCACCGAGTCGCGGCGTCCGAGATATTCAAGGCTAGGAGAGGGGGAGCGGACATTGGGAAAAAAAATGGGTTTCTCCACGGTCTCTCTCTCTCTCCCTCTCCCTCTCTCCCTGCGTGTGTGTGTGTGTGTGTGTGCGCGCGCGGGGGGGGGTGTTAAAACCTCATCGCCAATTACAGTGTGGTCGGATCACCGCGCGCTCGCTAGATGATTTTCCCCCAAATCCTGTCGGCTTTACCCAGATGTTTGCTATCGATAGCCTTCGTGGATGCGAGCTCAACTCACTCTTGCCTCCTCTCTCTCGCCCCCTCCTCCTCCTCTCCTCCTCCGTCCCTCTCTCCTCGACCCCCTTTTTTTTCTCCTCCTCCTCCTTCATTTTTTAATGTTCTTTTCTTCTCTCTGTTTCTTTTTTTTTTTGTATTGTTTTAAAGGCCGAAGCGTCAACCGAAGCCCTCCTCCGACGAGGGGTTTTGGGACTGCAGCGTGTGCACGTACAAGAACACGGCAGAAGCTTTCAAGTGCATGATGTGTGATGTCAGGAAGGGGACATCAACAAGGTAAGGCTGTGGATGTGTACGTTATCTTTGGCGTCTTGTGCAAAAGAGAGTGGGTGGTTGTGAGTA
>OMLP01012204.1:404-10708 GCA_900302685.1 Spondyliosoma cantharus | reverse complement strand
TGTAGTTTTGTTGAAATGTTAATGAGCAGAGAAAGATGTTGAAGAGGCTGAATGAACAAACTGACCTGAAAGGTTGTTGATATGTGGCGGACCCTGCCACCTTTCCTTCTCCAGTATTGTATTGTTACTGTTCCCAGCTTGAGAAATTCTTAAATCATACTAGATGGAGCACTGAGATGTTTAATATACAAAGCTGAGCACTAAGTGCTGATTTAGAGTATAGAATATGGTTAATGTTCTTAGTTTTAGTGGTAGGTGGTACCTACTCTGCTTAAAACTGATTACTGAAGTGAACTCATATGTTTACTGTACAAAGCTGTTCTGCTGTTACTGTCTTAAATTTCATTGTGATGATTGTGCTCAGTCTTATTAAAACTGATAACTACACAGAACACTGAGATTTTTAGTCTATTTTTTAAGTATATTTTACATTTTTATTGTATTTATTTTATTATTAAAGGATATTGTTGTTACATTGTAAGAATTTAAGTGGTGCTTAAAACTGATTACTATACAGAACACTGCTATGTTCACTTTACAGAGCTAGAAGCACTAACTTCTTGCTCACTCTGTACAGCGAACATGCCAGTGTTCTGTGTGTTACCACTTGGTAAGGGTACACCCAGCAGATTTAATGTGGCTAAGAAAAGCAAAATGCAAACAAACAGTGTGTAACTGTACAATATAAATTGAGGTGATGGCCTATATCGAAGTGGCAGCTTTCATTTTTGTTACTTTTGGGCGGTCCCCCCAGATTAATTGTTGTTGATTGTTAATTTAATTGTTTTTCTCAACCCACGCATTTTTCACCAAAACTTAGGTCATGTTTAATAAAACAAAACTGTCTCTCCACACCGTATTGCTAAGTTAATTGCCTTTTGCTGACATGGTCAAGTTGTCAGTCATGTTAGCCATCTGGAATTTGTTGTAAAGATACAAAACCCGCTCAAATACGATCAGATCAGAGTGACAGCGGTGACAGATGTATGTAGGATAGAGAAAATATGTGAATTGTGATTCAGGGATGGTTATAACATTTTCTTATAGGGTGTTACAACCACCCCCACCCCTGTCAGCCATTGTTTAGCTAGCTGTATCAGCAGGGTTGTTTGAAATTAGCTTAGATGAAATGACTCACATTTTAATACAAGTTACCTAATTCAAACATCAACAGTATCAGTACTAATCAAAATATAGACTTGGTCCAAAAAATTACTTTGTTACCTGAAAATGTATGTTTTGGCTGTAAATTTCTGCACACTTCTTCTCACAGCCATGCAAATTCACATGCAAGATCAGGGAGGTAGTGGTTATACATGAAATTGATGACATGACTCTTATGTTATGTCTTACTGGTGAAAGTGATGCTGTTACAACCATCCCGGTCTCCCCTACCCCAAGGCGGCATAGGGGTCAAGTAGGAGCCAGTAAAGTGAAACTCTCGCCAAAATGCAACCTAGGCTTTTTTTGTGAATGTACCGAGTCAAACCTTTGTGTAAAAGCATAATTGCGACGAAAGAGTTTTGAACTCACCTTGCTCGCCGCCGCCCTGCCAGCCGAGAATTGTCGATCGCAGAACGTGACAGGGAACGCTACTGTCTTCCGGCAACAACTATCCATGCGAGATCTCACGGGACTTTTCCGGCTTTTGACTTTAGTATTGATTCTTATATGAGGCTCCTTTTTCAACTTCAAAGTCAATATTGTTTTTTGCTAACGACAAAACAACAAATTATCCGTGCATTTATATGGAACAAAGCTTTAGGAGCGTTCCATCTTAACTGTCCAGGTTGCATTGCATTCGGAGATCTATACTTCTCACTGGCAGGACGACAACGAGGGACACAAGCTACTGGTAGGCAATCTTTTTAGCAAACTCTGTGTACACAAACAATGTTCTCAATGCTCATGTTCATATGTAGAGACCCTGGTGACACTACGAGCAAAGTTTCATGTTGTGTCGAGCCTTCTTAGTGTTTTGATGCACTTAACTGTGCTGTGAGGTGACTCCAAATGTTTCTTCAAATTTGAAGTTGAGTTTTTGAAGCTTGATAGTAGGGGAGACCAGGGACACCTTGAACGGTGTCAAAAGGTTGTTTTTGATGCACTTTTTTGGATGCTGTTATAAGATCAAATGTCTATGAATTCAGACAAGTATTATTAGAATCACTGTTTTGTAAGCTAAAAATAGAAATAGCTAACAAGTGTCAAACTAGCAGTGAAGCTAGCTCACGTGAGATGAAAACATGGTATCACCAACCAAGTTTCATTTCTATTTTAAAAATTAGCAAAGGTTAGGGATAGAGTTGAAGATACTGGCAATTTCTTTGCTGTTTTCTCACCAGCCCAAAGTTGCATGGCTGTTTTTTTCTGCTCACAGATGCTAGGGGGAAGCTAGATGGCCACCATTCAACCCAGAAAAAGTCATATAACCATTCCAATGAATTCCAAGTTAAGCTAAAAAACTGCATAATTTCCCTTTTAATGGCAAATTAAAAGTGAAATGTGCAATGTGCATTGCTAATTGCATGTAAAATGTCATCAAATAACATTTTAATCATTAATAATTATCTTTTTTATATAAAGATAGTCATTGGAAACATGTGATTGCTTACAGAATGCCAAATATCAGAAAGAGGAAGACAGACAGGGGAGTCCCATTTCCTGTGCTTGAAAGGGCTTCCGATGAAATCACAGAGGGAAAGTCAGTCATGGAAGTGGCCAAATCATATGGCATTTACCATATGAGAATGTTTGAGTTCTTGTTTAAACTTTTTTGAGGTGTACTACCCATGAAATCATTTTCTTGCATTATAATTTGACAGCTTCACCTCTTTTTTGTCATGTAGTATGAACAAAAAAAGGTAAACATTACTTAAAAACATGAAATTAATAGTCACAATAACTAATAATAATGTTTTCCATTTTGACTGTATGATTGATTCATTATGTATATTTTAGACATGTTACAACGGTTGTCAGTGGAGAGACTGTATGAAAATCAATTTTGCAACCTGTACCTATTTCATAAAACCACTTGAATACATTATTTCAGCAGTTGACAGATTGTAGTTTATAATAAAAGAGTAAATGGTTCCAGTGTAAATGGTTTTTGATGTATTGGTGAAAATTGCAAAAAGTGTTACAACTGTCCCTGGTCTCCCCTACTTTATCGCCAGCACAGAGTGTACAATGAACCTTAATATTCTCATCTTTCGCTGACACAAACTCAAAATAAGGACTGTATTTCCAGCTAGAAAACGCGTATCTCTTTCCGCCCTGGCCCTCCACTGTGTCTGTTCGCTGCGTGGTGTGACACGTGAGATCCTCATGCTGAACATACACACATAGGCGTCTCATTGAGCGCTGGACCGTACGTCGACGTCACCGCCATAGCTCTGCCCCGTGAACTAATACAAGTCAATGGAGTGAACTTTATAAAGCTCCTACTACAAAGCGCTATAAGTTAATGTCTCTCATTTACACATTCACACACGTACGGATTTTCAGGAAACAGAGAGGAACCAGAAACTACTCCTTAAACAGTCCCTGATTAATTTGGTGCCCTAGGCAAGATTTTCTGCTGGCGTCCCCTTGCATCGCAGTCAATTTCACAATCAATTTTCATACACTCACACAGAAATTGCATGTATGTATTCAAGATTTTATTTCTTTTAAGCCAATATCACACTGTGAGGGCGTCAATCTTTCGGCTCTGTGGGAGTGGTGGGAGAGTCAACTCACTGCAACCAGGTGTGTGTGGCACTGATTGGCCTTGATTAAGCCCAGGTGTGGGGAGCCTTCATATACCCTGAGTCTCAAGTGCTCTGTGCTGACTCATTATCTCATCTTCAGAGGTAGTGAGAGGTTCTCCCTGTGATTCTCAATGCAGAACTCTATGTGTATTTGGTGTCAATTGCCTCGTGTTTTCTGGGTCTCCTGGACAATTTTGGTTTTGAGTCACAACCCCTTCCCCTGACACACACCAAATAAAAACTGAAGAAAGAAACAAGTGATAAAAATACAATATATAAATAAGGCATTGTGCAAACACATATCTCAGCCTCAGCAAGTGCCATCTCTCACTTATCTATTGTCAACCTCCAACCCCTTCCTTGTTGCCATGTGGGTATTGTGCTCCTGGCTATCCTCATGAACCTTCAGCAAGCGGCTTGCATTTTTCCAGTCCTTTATTAAGTCTGTATTCTTTTGGAGAAAACATTTGGCAGCAGAAGCAGTGCGAGCTATTATTCCCGTTTGAGTACATCAGCCAGCTTCTTTTGATTTCAGCATTGACTAAGACTCTGTTACAAAAGTCATGTTGACACTCTCCCATCTTTGTTTTTGGGAAATGTGTAACTGATTTTTTTTTTTTTTTATATTTGAAATGGTCCTCTGTGAACTAACTCTCATCTCACTTTGTCAGTTAGAGATGGCCAGTCAGCAGGGTCTATAGGTACAGCCTTTAAGGCCCCCACACACCGGCCAGACTCAAACCAACAGCCAACTGCCTTTTATCCGACCACTCTGTTGCCTGTTGTCTGACCCGTTCGGCAGAAAAGTTGCATTGCACACACCGCTTCGACGTGCTGTCAACTCCACAGTAGCGTGTACGTTCTGTGCTTGCGCGAGATGCAGTAAGCGGGTGGCGCTAGTGTTGCGTATAGATGCTGGACGAGAGGTTTATGCACGCAACTCTTTACTTTCGATCAAAACGAAACTTAACTATTTCAGACAAAAACAGCTGCATACTAAACATGCAGCGAGGCATTTACCAAATGAACAGATTAATTCGTCCTGAACAGACATAAACAGCTGGTCTAAGGGCCAGTACTCCAAAACATGAAAACAGTGAATGACATAACGGAGTGCATAGAAAAACAAAGCACACACACTTTTCCGTCTCTCCCACACACCGCGCTGATTCGCTAGCACACCGCCAATCAGAATGGTCATACAGCTGGCACACAACCAGAGAATCCAAGGGCTTAGACGTCCGACAGCCAACCTCCTCAGACTTCGCATGTTGAAACGGATCAGACGCTGTCCGCGCAGCTCCGAACGCTTCCAACGCAGCTGTACACACGGAACATATTTGTTCCCAACCTTGTCCGAGTCTCCCCAAACGCTTCAGACGTCCAACGGTTGGGCCGGTGTGTTCCTGCCTTTAGTCCTGATGCTGTGTCAGTCTGCTATGCTGAGGTAGAGGGACAGGAGTACCTGGTGCTGTGTCACTGGGGTGGTGGTGAAATATTTTGAAATGGCATCTGAAGAGAGAAGTATTTGACCACTGCATGTTACATTTTAATAAAAAAAAAAAATGCTTGACATGTGCTATAGATAAGACTAATATAGACTAATAATTAAAATGTTATGAGATTCATCCAACTTGTCATTGCAATGCAATTCAGTCTAACCACAGTGCAAGTGCAGTGTGTGTATATATATATTTCACCTATTGATATGGGAAAGCTAATGTGTGGAGTATTAACAGTAATACATTTTAACTGCACTTTAATGCTGATGTAAACTTTAACAAATAAACCAAAGGCAACAACGACCCTATTATAAAGGGGATGGACAACTTATAACAATTTAACTGACATGGAGACAGGAACACACAGCCAACAGGTTAAAATAACACCTGAACAGGCCTAACGTTAACTTTCCAAATGTCCCTGCTGAATTTAAGGTGGAGGAACATTAACACACGTCGACTCGAACTGTTTAACGATCCTGCTATCGTCCGAAGTAAGCTAGCGAGTTAACTCTCTGCTCCAACAACGGTAAATATGATGCATAACTATTAATTTCCTTTCACTTCATCACATTTTACTGTACCTCTATCTTCACGTTTTTCTTCTTTCCTTTTCTTTCACTGGGCGCTGGATGGTTTCAGTCTTTTGGACCTTGTGATTCCGCTACAGCGTCATTAATCTCTCTCCTGCTCTCGGTGCGGTCAGATTCAGGCAGCTCGCCTCTCGACCCCTCCCCCCTCAGAGGACAGGTCTTGACGCTGCTCCCCTCACAGAGGGCAGGTACAGTGCAACGAGCCAGGAACCCAGAAAAAAAGCCTCTCCGTTTGTCTTTGCTATGACGTTATGTTGCTGTGGGCTTATATAATATTTCGAAATAATTGTAGTAATGGCACTGGTAAATAGAGATTTATTTATTTTTTTTAAATTTCTCCCCCCGTTTTCGGCGCCCCCCGCGGATGATGGCGCCCCTAGCCTTTGCCTATACTGCCTATGCCCAGGGTCGGCTCTGGTGCTACATTAAGGGTTATTGAACAGTCTGACAGCTGTTGGAATGAATGACTTGCAGTAGCGTTCCTTTTTACACTGTGGGTGAAGCAGTCTGTTGCTGAAGGAGCTGCTTAAGGCTCCCACAGACTCATGTAGGGGGTGTCCATAATTGATGTAAGCTTGGCTAACATCCTCCCCTCACCCACCTCCTCAATGGAGTTCAGAGGACAGTCCAAGACTGAGCCAGCCCTTTTCACCAGCTTGTTGAGTCTCTTCCTGTCTGAGCTTCCATAGCCCCAGCAGACCACAGCATAGAAAATAGTTGATGCTACCACGTAGTCATAGAAGGTTTTTAGCAGTGGCCAGCACACACCAAAGGACCTCAGTCTCCTCAGCAGATGGAGACTACTTTGGCCCTTCTTGTACAGGACATCTGTGTGTCCAGTCCAGGTTGTTGTTGTTTATGTGAACACCCAGGTATTTGTACTCCTCCACAATCTCAATGTCCAAACCCTAGATGTTAACCGGTGCAGTTAGAGGAGCCTTCCTCCTGAAATCGATCACCACCTCCTTTGTCTTGCTGCCATTGATGCACAGGTGGTTCAGTTTGCAGCAGGTGACAAAGTTGGTGATGACCTGCCTGTACTCCAGATCGTTCCCCTCTGTCACACGTGCAACGATGGCTGTATTATCAGAGAACTTCTGGAGGTGGCAGCTGTCCGTGTTATAGCTGAAGTCTGATGTGTAGAGAGTGAAGACGAAAGGAGAGATCACTGTACCCTGTGGAGCTCCCGTGCTGCAGACTACCACATCAGACAGTGGCGGGGCCTCACATACTGCGGTCTGTTTGTGAGGTAGTCGGTGGTCCATGCAGCCAGGTGGCAGTCGACTCCAGCTCCTTCCAGCTTCCCCCTGAGCAGTGATGGGTGGATTGTGTTGCCGCACTGGAGAAGTAAAAAAATAAACATGACTCTCACAGTACTCCCGGTGCTCTCCAGGTGTGAAAGTGACCTGTGCAGCAGCTAGATGACAGCGTCATCCACACGAATGCCAGGTCGATAAGCAAACTGCAGAGGGTCCATTTCGCTGTTCACCAGGTTCACCAGGTGATCCTCTCCATGGTCTTCATCAGATGAGGTCAAAACCACTGGCCTGAAGTGGTTGCTTTGTTTGAGTGCAGCAAAGACATGAGGCCATGTTTTCACTCAAGCACCTTTTCAGAGACTCATGAAATGCATCCCTCAAAAGATGACCTTCTTTCACCCCTGAAATGATCAGTACGCGCTTACAGATTCTCACGCACACATACAAAATGTCAAAATGACATGCTGACATTATAGAATGCACGGTTTTATACTATAATGGCAGTGAGATTAAAAAATGTGGTTTTAATGGAAGTCAATGAGGCATTTTTGGCCACTAAGGTGGTTAGAGGGAGTATCTGTTACTACATGAAAAATACTAATGCAATGAAATGATATATCCAAGACTCTAATCACCAAATCCCCATCAGCCTACTATTATATGGTAAATAAAATCATTGTGTATTTTTATATTTTTTATATTTATATATTTATGCAATGTGATATAGACAGGTAGCGTAGTATAAACGATATAAGACAGTGCAGTGTACACAGTATATACAGTTAAATGTGGTATGGTTTACAGAAAATACATTAAATATAAATGCAGTGTGTTAGCAGTAACCTTTTAAGAGCATATGCAGTGTAATAACAGTAACATTGTTAAAACAGTCAATATGGATATTCATTATGAATAGGGTAGTGCAATCCCTATTGCAGGGTCCTAATATCCATGGGTACATATCTTAGTGGTGGTTGCAAATATTCAAACGAAAGATTCTGGTTGGAGATGCAGGTCTTGTGGAAGAGACAAAACAAAGAGAACACGTTAGTTTTACCAGACAGTAATTGTATAGACATTCTCATTCATTTGTATTGCTTACTCTAACACAAGTACTAAGTCTGTGTGGTAGGCTCTCAGAGACCAGAGTCCTGACATCAGGCATAATACACAGAACAATGGCATGTTAATATTGTTAAAGAATATCATGACCTGCTCTGACTGGACGCTGGTTACATATTGCTCAGCCATGAGAAACAGATTGGGGATTAAGATCAAAGAGGTTGTAGGCAGCAAGCCATGTGGGACAGAGGGGGAACACATGTTTAACATCTGCAGTAGATGCAGAGTGAGGCAGGTAGAGAGAGCACCTGAGTCCTGATATCATACTGTCAGACATTATCAATACTTGCCTTGACTGGGCGATGGGCCACACCAACTGTTGGAACTCCACAAGACCGGAGAAAACAAAATCACTAAGAAAAAAGGCTGCAATAAACTGCACTATAGGATTAAGATAAAAAGGCACAACAGAAAATCACTCAATGAGGAAGGCACAAGGCTATGAAACAAAACTACACCATCAGACTAAGCTGTAAAAATATTAACCAAAAGAAAATCACTCCTCAGAGGAAACAAATGGCTATAAACAAACAGACTGTGCTGCACTGGGGGAGAAAAAATAAATAAATAAATAAATTTTTTTTACAAACATCACTTGAGGCATGAATAAACAAAAGACAACAATGAATTCTATACTTGGGTAAGGCTTGGAACTATGGCGATGTTCTGTCGTGCACGACAGAACAAGACAAGGGGAGACGCAGACTATAAGACACATGAGGGTAATGGGGAAATGGACAAAAGTTCTGCCCTGGTGTGCAAGCTCCCATTATAACCCATGAAATCTTTTATCCGCACGGAAACTTATAAAAGATGAAATTCGCACTTGGTGTGAAAGGGCTTTTAGACTTTCAAAATGAAACAGGAAGTTCACAAGACAAAAACCCAAGACAAACCTCACTGCTGTGTGACAAGTTGTGAGCCATGAATACAATTGAAAACTTTGAATCATGCAATCATTTTTATTTAAATGTTAATGATCAGAAAATACTCACAGTAAGCATATTGTGCATGCATTTCAAACTGCTTCCTCACCCAGTGAGTACAAAACTTCTGCTTTAATTCTTGAGACACGTTATTTTGTTTCACTTCTAGCCTTTTCCCTCTCAGTGAAACGGGGTGAGTTTGCAGGAGGGTTTCTAATGCCTGAAAGAATGAGGTGTCACGGCAGGGCTAAAAGGGGAGACTATAAGTGCTGGACCCAAACGCAGTAACTCAAACAAAAAGGGTGTGGAGAAACAAAAGTGAGCTTTATTTAACAAAGCTGAAGACAACTAAGAAACAAATCAAAAGCTGAATGCAAAAACCAAACATACCAGACAGACAAGGCACGGGGAAAACATCAGGAAGCAATATGAACGAGAGCAACAAACAATGACCGGACAAGGAGTGCAGGGAGGACACAGACTAAATACACAGAGACTAATGACAAGACAAGGAACAGGTGAGGAGAGAGGAGGGAGGAGACCAGGGGAGGTAACAAGGGAGGAAAAGCACAGAGGAGAACACTGGCAGACAGAGGGAGACAAACAGAGACATTGACAAGACACGAGAGGGCATAGTAATCAAAACTTAAGATACAAGACACAGAACCATGACAAGAGGCACCTGGCTGCATGCCTCCACTGTGAGGTCGCTTCCGGTGCAGGCTCCACTGTCAGGACGGGAAGTGACGACCTTTTAATTTTTTTGGGGAGGGGGAGTGATTTTACCTGCCTTTTTAATTTGAGAGAGACCAGCGGTGGTTAGTGGAAGGAGCGGATCTAAAGTAAACTATCGAGTGGAAGAACGAGGACGTCTTGCTGGGACAGGAGGATAGCGGCGACGTCAGCAGGAGGTGAACGAGGGAAAAGTAGTCGGCAAAATGCGGGAAATTCAAATCAAATGGAAGATACTTTATTGGTGGCGGTTGAGCATGACTGCTCCGTGAATGGATCAGAAGTAGACAGTTGGGCAGATATGGATTATGATGAAGGGAGAGATGAAAAGAACGAGGTGAATATGAGGGGACGGATGAATGAAAACAAACAAGGAAAGGGGAATAAAAGAGGATAATGGTGAGAGATCTGAAAA
>OMLP01012180.1:13462-49197 GCA_900302685.1 Spondyliosoma cantharus | reverse complement strand
TCGCGGCCCCCCGGTGAGGTGTGCTGGTGACGGGATCTGATGGTGGCTGGTACCCTGCAGCTCTCTTTATCTCTCACTCTCTCTCTCTCTGTATTTCACAACTCAGTCTCCCAGCTCTTAATCTTCCTATAACTCCCCGTCTATCTCTCCATCTCCAGCCCTCCCCTCCTCCCTTTCTCCATCTCAGCAGACATGCACCATTTTCTCTAAATGGAGTTCAGACATTTGGAACCTATTGGATTGGGCAATGAGTAGAAACGCCTAAATATACCGATGGTGCTGTGGCGGTGGGGGCGGAGGAAGCGTCAGGACCCGACAGTGTGACATGTGTGGAGGGTTGTGTTTGGTCTGATGACCTTCCTTAATTGGCTGTTTGCAGCATGAAACATGAATATGCAAAGGGGAACTTGGAGTGCTAGAAGAAGCCAGCTGCCCGTGTGAGAATATCTACACACTAACATCGTCTAACATCACTGAGTGGTTCACAACCAGGACTTTGGAAAGAACACAATTAATCAGATATCATTAAAATCACACATATTCAGATCACAAGAAGCTGACCAAGTGACAAAACAGCATTATAATGAAGTACTGTAGTGCTGCAGAGCTGTAGAAAAAATATGGTGCCTTTCAGGGAGTATTTTTGGATTGTATTTGCTTGATTGACAGGTGTCTTAGCCTATTAAACTCTGCGAAGCTTTTGCTGCTCACATGTTTCTGATTAACTCTGCCCCCCACGGCAGCATTTACCCAAATTTAGATTTTCTGGACCAAGTAACAGAGAAAAACGGTGATGAGTGATCAATCCAAATCCAGGGCCGAATATGTCCCTGCAACATATGGATGATGGTACAGACGCCAAGTCCATGTTTTTCTATATTTTACGGTTCACAGACTCACAGATGCACAACTCTACCATCTGGAACGTCTCCAAACAGGCAGACTTGTTTTTGGAACATAAAAAACTCTCTCTAATGAAAGAAACCCAGCAGAGACAGAAAAACAACAAGAGAAATGCATACAAGCATAAGAGGCAGAAAACCAACACCGAGACAAATAATAAGAGAGGAGCAGAGCGGAGGGAGCTGTGATGCCAGTTCTCTGCGGCTGGCATCATCTCTGCAGCCTGTAGCTTAGTAAAAGAAGCTTTAATGCAGACTTACACTGACTCCAGTGAACTACTAAGAGAGGGCCACAAAAAGGTCATGTGTGTGTCCCACTGTGAGCTTGTTAAAACAAAACCTAGGAGTATTAGAGGGATTCTAGGAAGATTACTGGAATAGACATACTGAGTGCAGAACAGTTCCTCCTCCGTCTACTGGTCCTGATAAAAACGGTGAAATATCAACCGGCTGAAGGAAGCAGCTGTTGTGTTCGGTGCACTTCAAGCTTTCTGGGAGGAGTCTAAAATCGAAATAAATAGATTGTAGACATACAGCAGGCATCTATTAAGAGCCAGTATAAGATTGTTGAAGCTTAAGGATCCGAATATGAAAGACATGTTTCTGCTTTGTTAGCTTGGCTGGAGTCCAGTGAGCTTCATACAGTTAAACAATAGCTCTTGGGCAGTCAGGGGTTTACTCTGAGGGCAACTGGAGCTCGGACCGCACTAATTACCCACCCTGCTCTTCCAAAGATAACAGCTTCACTCTTAATCCGATCCAAAACAAACAGCTTCAGCAGTGAGGCAAGGAAGAGTCTCTGTGCTTGCTTTAGTCATTGAGAACATCAGGTTCTGTTGGAGGCAGCGTCACAGCCAGAGCGTTCAGTCTCTGGATGTTTTCCTGGACTCTGATGGGTCTAAAATGACTTGAACTGAAGAAAAGCAGAGGCCCGAGATCCTCCACTTAATGTTGTTAAACGTTATAAAACCATTTCAGTTCAATACCGATGCCTCTATATGACTGATTTAAGCAAACAAGACCATCAGACAGAAGATCTGCTTTTTCTATATGGTTGTTCTTATCACCCGTCACCGGGCCAGATTCAGAAGATTAAAGCTATTTTAGATGTCTGAGTCTTGAGGAAGGAAGCTGCTCTGCAGACTGACGGCAGCAGAACAACTGGCTCACAACGTAGCGATTCATGTTGGACTACATCTTGCTGTTGGCTTATTATTAAGAGACAAAACATTACAAGGGATGTTTTAGCTAAAGCTATAGATTCTGTTAGCTGTAGGATCACATGTGACCTTCATGTAGGAAAGGCAGTAACAAAGTTCTTATCCTCACGCAGCCACAGATAAACAACCCTGAGCCAAGCGACCTGCAAACAGCTGTTTAAAATAGAGGAACAGCACCAAAACATCTCGAGCTGGATCTTTAGACACAAGACGGTCGTGCTCATACCATTTGTGTCCACACGGGAGATTGGACTATGGAATTAACATCAACCAACACTGTCCTGTAGCTGCTGTAATCACAGTCAAGGCTCCTCCAGATACGCTAATATGATGCTCATGTTGTAATGAAGTCAACCCCAAAGAGCACCAGCATTAACAGCAGCTGCACTGTCGTGGGTTAACTTGGTTATTCTTGGGATGAAACAATTTATAGTCTTGAATATTGAAACAGTAATAATGTTGGACTTGTATGTTAATGTAAACAAGAACAGGTAAATATATTTGTACTACAACAGCTTCATAAGGACGTAACATTTTCTTGCACACTGCCAGAATCTGACACTTGAACCAGAAATGTGGTGATGAATGGCTGTTTGTATTTGTCCTAAGGATCAGAGACGTGAGTCTAAGTTTTGTAGCTGGACAGGATGAGTAATGACAGTGACAATCTGCTGCCCACTCAAACACCTGATAAGGTGGGCCGAGCTGGACTGGATGATGATGGACGGATGAAGCAACACGGGCCAGACGAACACTTCTCTCAAAACAAAGCAACAGAACCGACACACAGTATTTGTCTGTCCTGATGCAAACGTGTCTCCATCTGACATAAACAGCAGAATGTGATTCCCCTCAGATGAATGCAGACACGGGAGAAGGTGTAGACGGAAATCAGACAGACACAAACCTCACTGCTTTAGGTAAAAAGGGAAAAGTTGTGTGCCCGTGGGTGTCGCCTATTATCAGATCACTGTTCTTTTAATAGCTAAATGGAAAGTTTTTTTTTATGTCAGCAGCAGAGGAACTGCCCTGTGACACTGGGGGAGGCAGGAAGACGGTGTGCCGCAGTAAAAACAGACTGAAAATATCCACCCGATCTTATCAAATCTGTAATTCTTCCACGCGTCATTTACAACAACTATTCCTGTCCCTCGCTGGAAAAAACTCTTTGAGCACAGTTCAGAAAAAACAAAAAAACCTCCCTCTACAGCATCCTCAACTGATATGTTAATAGACCCACTTTTGTTAAGTTACAGTCGCATCTCTTTATTCTTTCCTGGTGGAACAATGTGAGCTGCACAAGGTATGTAGATGTGATATACAATCAATGTCTCACTTTTTCTTGCTACAAACGAGTGAAGAAGAAAGTGGAACTGCGAGCTAAAAACCAGCATATCTAAGGTTTTTATATTTCTGTCTATTTTTGCCCATTTCTATAACAAGGTACAAACACTCCTGCTGTCTGTGGAGATAAATCTCTTCAGCTCATAGGAGAGGAATGAAACTTTTACAGAGGGCAGGGATTTCCTGGAAAAAACAATTAAGTTGATGACACGACAGCATGAGGCCATGATAGATGAAGGCCACATAAAACTGGAAACATACATGTTTGTGGAGAAACTATTTCTGTCGTGCAGACATACAGAGTCCAGGTCTGGGTGGTGCCCCTGTCACACAACACCATAATCACAAGCTGCTGCCTCCTCTGGCCTCATTTATCGTCTTGCCAGGTCTAATAGAGGGTGAGATGTCACAGCAATGTCGTACTGAACATAACACTCTGACAAACACGCAGCATGTCTGTGCTCCTCGGTGTGATACGAGCTAAACATTACTGTTATCACTGTTGTTTAACACCTGACAAAAGTAGCTGTCTGGAGTTTGACTGCAGTCGAACAAGTTTCCAGATTGTGTTTGTGTTTACACATACAGAAGCTCAAATCCTCTCAATCTCACTGGCACTTTGATTACATTTAATAAAAAGATATGGAGCACGCTGTTCCCGGATACCTATTGCTTATTCTTGACAGCTGCTGACATTATCTCAGCGGAAGCTGTTTGTACGTCATTTCACGTCGCAGAGACGTATTGTTGTTGCTCAGATGTTTTGTCCACACACAGATAAGTTCTGCAACACAACACACGTTTAGCTGTTCTGTGAGGCACTCTTCACTCCAGACCTGTGTTGGAGCTTGGTGTAAATTCTCAGGACAAACAGGTAACCCTGACAGTGAGATTTAATGAACTGTAAATGCCTCGGTTATTTCTAGGAAACAGATTCCACCTCATAAAAACAATTTCCAAAAAGTTGGGACGGTGTCAAAATTAAATTAAAACAGAATAAAATCATTTGCAAACATACTGGCAGTATGTTTTACGTTGTGTTTTACACAACCATGTGTTTCACAGAGTGGTGAACCTCACAGCTGAGCCCCTCCAGGATGTTCTTTTCATACCCAACATGACGTGGTCACCTGTTAACAATGAACCTGATCACCTGTGAAATGTGAGAATTACACAACTTTCCACTTTTTCTGCTCTTGTCCCAACTTATTGAGTACATGACAAAAAGGATGAGCAAATTATCACATTCTGATTCAGGTTCTACACAACATCCTATTTTTTGTGAAACCAGTCACAGTTGTACACTGCAGGCTATGCAGATGTGTGACTGAACTGTACCTTACTGATGGACAATAGCATATCGTACTATGACATCATCTGAGGGCAGAGAACCAGAGGGTCAGTCGCCACATTTTGGGCAAAATATATACGTATTGTTCATTTTACCTGCAACAGAGAACTTTTACCTCTAAGTGGTACTTTTGTCGGCAGCGCTGGTGCAAAGACAGCTCGACCGTTTCCTTTTTCCACAGTCAAAAATAACAACAACAGTTTATCTAATCATTTAGAATATAATGGAAATGGATCACCAGTTAACCTCTTTTCCCAGTTGACCACATGCTCGCTGGCAGGATGCTTTTTTATAGTGTAAGCAAGATTTCTAGGGAACCAATGTAAAGCTGATGGTTTCATTATTCTACATCCATCACAATGTGCAGTCAACATTTACTTCATGATGATACGATGAAGCAGAAATCTCTATTGCCAGTTTAAGTACACTGTCATGTGTTTATGAAGCTTTAATATTCGATATCGGGACAAAGTTTGGTCTTTTTTAGTTCTGGTTCTCCTGTAATGTTGCTCACATGTCACCAGAGCCTTTGGTTTTTCAGAAACACGTGTGTATAAAACTGTACATTTGCCGTCATTCTCTATGTGATGTGCAGTGAATCAATATGTTCTAAAAGATGAAACGTTTTCGCCCTTTCATCTTACAAACTGTATAATACGAGCCATCAAAGCCTATTGATTGAATAAGAGGACGGCTGACCTCTGGCTGGGCTGTAGAAACCAAAGACACTGAACTGAAAAGCCACAAGGCCAGTTAAACGTGAATACACATGCATACAGGCGTATAAAGTGCATAATTGACCTTGTGTGGCATCATTACGTATGCATGGGTGTGTGTTAGTGTGTGCACACACCTGCTGCAGCCCCATGTATCTCTCCCTCCACAGATGAGCACCAGCTGCATCACAAACCCCCGAGCCATCTCCAGGCGATTCTTAACTACGTTTTACCGTATCAAATCCCCGGCTGACTCTGTGCAGCCTCTCCTCAGCACAAACTGTCCAGCGTTTATGAAAAGCCACTTGCCATAAACACACAATTTCTTCTTGTTACTGCAGCAAAAGAGGCCCGGAGGTGTTTCAGAAGAAGTCACTCATCGGAAAAACACTCTTTTTTTGTAAGTATGGATTCACACCACTCTGATTTGTATGAGTGTCTTTTATGAGCGTAACTACTTCTTGGGGGAATCAATTGACCTTTCATGTGTCACTTCTGCTGTCAAGGGAGCAAATCAATGACACAATCTGGTTTCTTCATGAATCTGGATGAAGCAAATACAATAGGGACTGTGAGTCGACAGCACGGGATCTAATCAAACTATTTTATCGAATTATGATGACTGATGCCTTTCAACAATATTCCAAAATCAATCCTCTACAGTCTTGTCACATCGGAGGTGGAGGGCTGGCAGGGTTGGGTCAGACACATGAGGGATTTCAGAGAGGCAGACTTGAAGACTGGAAACGACTGAAGTCAGATGTCCTCCTGTGACCTGATCCGATTTTCCATTACTGTCTCCTTTAATCACAGTGAGCGACGGGAAATGATGAAAGGGTGGTGGAGGGGTGTTGGTGGGATGAAGGGATTTGGGAAGAAAGGATGGGAGACGCAGCGTGATGCGGCTGCGTGTGAAATGCAATGAACCCGGGAATGAGCCTCAGGGTGTTTCCCCATTCTCAAATTATTTCACAGCAAATCCTGTTGACGTGCTTCACCTGGGAAAAGTACACAAGCACACTGAACACGTGTGTGTTCAAGTGTGTTGGTCTCATTTACATAAAGTCTGACAACAGCAATTACAACACAGTTACTGTGTGCTGAATATTTGTCAGCATGATTTCACTGAGGTGTTTTCTCCCAATATCCCAATGAACAGATGTTTACATATATTTGTCTGTGATATCTATTTATTTTTATATTCAGTTAGTTGGAACACCTAGAGGATTTTTCATAGAGTTGGGAAATGATTTCATTTCATTAACGTCATCAGGATCCTCATTAGAATCTGGAGCTGCTGCCCACAGTAGAAACTTCTTGTTGGCAGCTGTAACGTTCGTCGTCCAACTCCAAATTCATGAACATTTAAAAAAAAAAAAAAAAGAAAAGACCTTTGGGCGGTGAGCAGGTAATGTCATTTGCTGCGGCAGCATCGTGTTGTTCAGGTTTAAAATAAACACGTTTCTTTTGACTTACAACCAAACGTGACACACTGACAGCTGTAAAGCGTTCTCATCCTCAACTGCTGCACTCAAACTGATGTCTCACAGTTTTGGTAGAAGAAATGGAGAAGATAATTAGTGATGTCATTTTTCTTTTTCAGCTTTACAGAAAAACAATATGATGCAACGTTCATGGTAGCTTTGACTGAAGCTTTTGCACAGTGTGAGGACAAAGTGTGCTTGATTTAGTTGTCGTCACACGGGGCAGGGGTGGATATCGTGTCTGAACTGAGGATCATCACTTAGTGAACAAATGTGGACATTTTCCAAGAGCTACTGTGATGGAAAGAGGGAAGCAGACAGAGAGAATGTGGTGACAGAAAATGACCAGCATGCAGCGATTCAAAGTGAATTGAAGTGCTCCACGTTCTGATGATCAACAATCTGTGATGGTTTCCAGTTCTGATATCTGCCTTGACCTCTACACTGCAGAATATCAGTGACCTTGGTATGAATGCTTTGGGACACGCGACACATTTCAGCTTGTTTTCTTAAGATCTTTTACACATGAATTTTTCATCTGTGTGCTGTGCATCAGAGCTTGTTTATGTATTTATTATAGGCCAGTCTCATACATACTAGGTTCTTACTTTCAAAGTAGGACTTCGTGAAAAGTAAAGATTAGTCAGCAGTCGCTTGGGAAATAGCAGCTGTTGCTTGCAAAAGACTGACAATTAATAGTCAGTAGGAAGAATGAATAATTCCACCCAGAGCCTGTTAACTGGCAGTGATTGTGTACAGGATAGCTGATCATTTTTCACATTGTTTACTCAATAATAAGAAGGATTCGTCTGGAAGTATGAAGACACACTGTGAGGAGTTTTTACTGCAGAGCTGTTCTGTTTTCTTACCCTTTCAGTCTCTCACAGTTCCTGTCCTTGACGTTTTGCTGCCAGCTACATGTGCAACTCAAATCTTTCTGTTATTTCTGCGCGAGGTGAAGTTAAGTGATATGGCAGATTCAAACAGTCCGTATGCTGCCTACTAACGCTGAATAGATCGCACTGTCAACTTTACACCTACAATAACAAGTCCTTCTTCACAGTGTGCAGCACATCTCAACAGGTTACCTGGCAGAAACACACAGTTCACTTCATTTCAAACCAAACTGTCAGTATCTAGGGGCGGTGGCAAAGTATTTCCTGACTTCGTCCTCCATTTTCAGACCTCACTGACTAACTGATCCACGCTACAGGAACATACCAACGTACGCTAGTGATGTCGCCAGCTACGCTATGCTGATTGGCTGAATTACTTCACGTTATTCTTCTTTAGGTGCAGAATTGTAAAGAATGGGACAAAGGTTATAGCTATAATGCCACATTGTGCTTACATTTTGCAATTACAGAAATAAACAGGCTATTTCCAGCACAGTTGTCTTCTACAGGGCATTTAAAATTATAGAAATATGATCACAACTTAAATCGTTGATTGTGATTCGATTAAATGTGTCATGATATTATGTTTTGGCCCATTCACCCTCTTCTATCCGTGGCATTGTGTCAGGTTTGGTATATGGGTCATTTTCATAAACTCGTTCCCAAACAATATCAGGTGAAATGAGACTGTTTTCAGCGATGGGAGGAAGAGAGTCAGAGGTCTGAGGGTTCAGTTATAGTTCAGCTGGCCCTGATGACTCAGCTCTCCACAGCTAATGGATCCTCAACAATCTCCAGCAGCTCAGCGGCAGCCTGAACAGCCACGTTGTTCTTCATTTATTTAAAAAAACATAAGACATGAATTATTTCAGCTTCGCAGATTTGTAACTCTGAAAGCATAGTTTCTATGACACTTTTGATTTGGTGCCTCCATAAATTGTACTCTACTGTATTTGTAACTGTATTATATTTTAATTTCTCTTTTCTTCTCTCCAGTTTTGACTTTAGAAGCCTTCCTGAGGACAACTCTGAAGTAGCATCTTGCTATCAGCAGTGTACAGCACCTGTTCCTACCGTTCCTACAAGAGAAAGCAGACGATGTGGGTTGTTGAGTACCTTGTATGGTGAGGACGGCCTGCGCTTCAATGCTTGTGTTGGCATTATCTGCCATGCAGGTGTAGACGCCGGCGTCCTCCTCTGTGAGATTGGAGATCTGGAGACTTCCTCCTCCCAGCAGCTCCACACGGCCGTCACTAGAGGAAAAGGAAGACAGAATACTTTTTAGATCTGACTGAACAATCTTTCCTCCTGATTCAGTATTAACGGCCTTTGGGGCTTTGCTGCATGCAACACTGTCATCATCACATGCAGGAGACCTGGGAGGCTGCTCCTGACCTCAGAGGGTCACAGATAGAGTTGGATGAGTCATTTCTTTTAAACCAGACTTGTAAAATATGTAAAAAGTAATTAAAGCTCATTTCCAGTCAGCTCACTGAGTGATTAAAGGCTGCAGCCTCTGGAGCTCCGTGTTACCCTGCTGGCCTCAAGTTGACTCCACTTCTCCTCCTCGCCTCCATCGTTATGTCACCTTTTAGCAGCGCTCTGAATTAATAAAATATGCTTAAAGCAGAGTCAGCCGCCCAGAAACAAAATTCCTTTTACATCTTTCATATATTGTATATTGATTTATAGACATGAGACCATTTAGAAATCTGGTACAGTATTTAAGACAGAAAAAAACAACTCAGTTATGAATAACTAATACTTTTGAGGAACACAAGAACTGTGTCACACTGTGGCTGCAGCTGGTAGTCTGCAGCAGAAACATCACCTCAACAAATCTTTTCATTTTCTTTCATCAGCTCCTAATTAACTGGCGCGACATGCGTCTATCGTATATTGATGCAGCAATCTGATAACAAGCAGAACTGATGATGACTCCAAGAACTGTGACTGTAGTTCAGTAGTTATTTAGAGTATCTTTTTGCATCCAGAGGAAAATTATGATACGATTATTCAAGGGTCACAAGCTCAAAATATTTTGAGTATTTTACTTTTCCAATTAAAAGTCTTACATATCAGTTAACTTATTATGAAAATTAATCTATTTATGCAGAGACACATTTACATACTGCAACACAGAACTAGCTCACTGACATCAGAGTCATGCTCTTCACCAAAGATTTCAGACTGAGCGAGCTTAAATATTTATCATTCTAAACTATTTACGAATGACCCAAAAATACAACCACACATCCATTTGTACAGCCTCTCTTTGAACCCTCCGCATTTTAAACAATCCCAACTTTGATTTTCCCGATAGGCCCAGGGGGAAGCAGTCTGTGGCCAAGCTCTGACTTGATTCAACAACCACTGGAGCTTGGGAGTAGGAGGAGGCTGAGAGGAAAGAAAACAGAAATCAATAGCTGACAGAGCGAAGTCTGCATTCAGTAAGAGGGAAACAGAGAGGCGGGGAGATGAGCAGGAGCGGCGGGTCGGCTCAGGAAGATAAAATCCAAAGAGAGCCACAGCGAGTACGATGGAAGTGAGGAAAGCAACATCAGTGCATGATGGTTTTTGCACAGAGGAGTGAGAATACACGCAGAGCTAAAGAGTGCACTGAGGAAAACAACCCTGTGCTGCAGGCTGATTTAGTTTTAAACAAACTGCTGACTAGCGAGGGCTCTCACACCAGCTCCTGTTTCTCTTTCCCTGACTACTTGTGGGTGTTGGCAGCAGTAGCCTTCGAGACCATCTGCCTGTCTGTCTGTGCCGGAGTGGAGCATTCGAGTGGCACTCGACCTGCTGTCACTAAAATGACATCACAGTTTCACTTGTACTGGAGGGATAAAATAGACTTTTACCTTCAGTGTGATCCACAGTCACATTCAAGTACATAATAGTCAGCTAACACTTTAGTTTCAGGTAAGCAGATTGAAACTTAAGTGCCTGGAAAATGAGAAACTCTGATTGCATAAAGATTCATGTTGAAGATATAAATCACAGATCACTGCTTTGGAACATTTTTGTACATTTTCTTCGGTGGTGGTAGCGGGTCACATCAATTTGCCTAGTACTACCCTCAGATGGAACAAGTGAACATGTTCAGGCTGTCTTCAGGTATCAGACACTTAAATGATGTACTTTTAAAGAACGTTTAAAGATCATATTTGACAAATCATCATTTTCTTTTTAAAGCACGACGGATAATTAATTAAGTAGCACACATGGAGAGTAGGGCTGCATAATATGGTCAAAAAATTCCAAAGTAATAAGTATAAAAAACTTTTAAAATCATTATGATGCGACATTCTATTCATCTCTCCTCTCTACCAGCAACATTATGGGATTCCTCTGTCAGCACTAAGTTTTATAAAGTCGCACAAAAACATTTTTCACCATGATTTTGTTCTCGTGGAAGCTGCTGAGCCGTCAAAACCAACCTGCACTGAACAACATCGCAGAAACCAGGTGCACCTACAAGTTTGTAGAATACACTGGCATCAGTAAGCCTACATTAAACAGGAGGCAGCATCACTGCCTACAGGTGAGATGTTACACCAGAGAGCGTGAGAGTCTGTGTGATTGACAGCAGCAGGAGAGTGAGTGCAGGCTGTCGACTACTTAACCTATCGTGGACGCCGTCGTTCCCTCAGAAAGATAAAAGATGAAAAGTGGTCAACAAAAATGTCAACAAATGTACTTGGGTGGCCGAGAATACACCTGTCAGACTGTCCAAGTAAAATATATGTGTGGGAAACACTATTAATGCTATAAACTGTATAGAAACCCCAGAAAACCTGAAATTACTGTTACAAGTGACCTGCTGTGTCACTCAAGCCAGGAGCAGTTTTATAAAGTCGGGTCAACAAAGCCACGTTAACCCGTTCAGACTGACAGGTAACACAAGTATTCCCATATCACCCGTCAATCTAACAGGAGTGTCAAACAGCACACTGGGCAGTTTCTGACAGAGTGTATACTAAATAAAAATACACACCAACGTCTCGTACTCAGCAGAACGCCTGACAGAGAATGCCCCGGGTCTTCAAGGTGGGAATAAAGGGGAACATAAAGTAGGTAGCTGCCTTTTCTTTCGCTCCCCAGACTGCAGAACACAACACAGAACCAGTGAAAATACCAAATGTCTTGCTGTACATTGACTGCTTCAGCGTGCACATTAGAGAGTGGCTGACTCTGCTGTGAGGCTGTGAGTCATGTCCCTGCTGAATGGAAGAAATTCTCCTGAATGACGTCCTGAGTTCGTTGCAGCAGGCATCCCCGTGGTTATCTCACCAGGACAACTATTCAGACTTTTGGCCTTTAGTGCACCATAAAGGGCATTGACAGCTTCTTCTTGTACATGAAAGAGAAACATACAGCATACATCAAACCACCAGGCAATGTCTCATTCTGTTCAGAGCGAGTCAATCTTAGCTCTTACTGCAGCAGCTAAAGTGCTCTGTGAAACAAGGAATGTGTTTCTGTTTATAGACCAGGAGGGAGGGGGATGGAGTAAATTAGCTCGCCTCGAGCTGAATGGGCTGAAGACACCTTGTGCTGCAATTGTAAAAGGGGCTCGCTTCACTTTTGTTCATTTAAATTAAGACAAGGTGCCTGCTGTGAGGATATGGAGGACACCTTGTACATTAGCTGCAGGTCCTTGGTGTGAGATACTGGCAAGTGAGGCTCTAATTAAAAGTGCAATAACCGTATTCACCTACATAGAGCTGGAAAATTAGCTCTGTGTATCCACTGTCACTTTTTATCTTGTAACAACGCCGTGGATATGCACACAGCTACAGCACAGGCGGAGTAAAGATTACAGGGTGAGCGTGTCAGGCAGACTAGGTGCAGTGATGCTAACGGGCCTCGCTCTCTTTCAGCTTGTGTGTCCATGTTGTAACTAATTCCACTTCAACAGCATCAACTCTCCACATTGTTTCTGTTGTTCTGTGGTGACAGATAATGTTGTTACAAGCAGCTAAAATATGAAGTGAATGTGGTTCAACAGAGCTGCAAGAGACACAACAACTACAAATAAATCATAAAGCAAATATTCAGACAGACATGTTGATGTATGAGTCATGGTTCATGGTAAAACTGCATTTTATAATCAGTGAAAAAATGGAATAAACATGATGATGATGTCATTTTTGCTGATACAAAAAAGAGTGTTCCCTCCCTCCCCAGAGCATCATCTAAATGTTATGTCGTGGCATATTCTACTGTGTGTCGTGTCGTGAATTAGTTTGTCTGTGATATCGTGACAGCCCCAATTCAGCGTTGTGGCAGGAAAACGCTAGTCCTTCCATTCAGTGTGAGCATGAGGATGCTTTCACACTGAGGTTATGCAGACCACAGGGGCCGCTTCAAAAAACTGAAACAGAATCAACTTCTGGAAACGCACCCAGACGTGATGCTGTGGTGGCCAATCACACAACACCAGCTGGGCAACAGTGTTGCCGTTTATAATAATTTACATAATTCATAAAATTATATTATCAATAAAGGCTACGAATTTATCACTTGTAATGAAAGTTTTCAGACTGCCATGACACGTTGAACACATACTGTCAGACAGGCCAATAGAAAAGCGCATGCAGAAAAACTCAGAGACGCCAAATTGCTCAGAGTTTCTATTATGTTGCTTAGTGCCTCAATTAACATCCTGCTGCCAGGAGACTGCACCAGCAGCAGAGGAGAATCACTCTGCAAACGTGCTGCAGATGGAGAAAGCCTCTCTGGAAGAGTTCTTGCTCCCAAACAGGGAGTCGCAAACTGGGTGTATCCAGACGGAGTTCACAAAGCAGATTATGATACTTTCCCAGTTGTGTCCTCCAGCACTGCGGCACAAGCTCGCGCTAATTGTTGCGATGCCTGATTTTGTCGGAATGGCTCGGGGCGCCCATCAGACCCATCGCTCTCACAGCTCTCCACGTCAATCACATCGAGGTTTCTGTGTGGGCTCAGACCTGTCTGTGTAAAATCACTAACGGAGTGAAATTAATCACCCCAAGGAGGCAAATAAAGCAAAGATTCCTTAAGTAACATCATCTATCAGCTGTTAAACAAACAACATCATCCTCCTGCTTCAGATCCTCTCCGGCGTGTACCTCGTCCAGTGAAGGTGAGAATGTCCTGTCAACATGTAGAGGTCTCTGCAGCCTTGTCCCCTGTTCTGCCATTCAGCTTTGAAGGCAGCGACAGCCACAGAGCCCTCAGAGACGGCTTTAGAGGGAAGAATACATTTGGTATGTGTGAGTGGTGACTCAGCCTTCCGTAACACAGACTAGTGGCAAGGTGAGTACACCTGGGCAGGCGGAGCGGCAGATCACTGAGGAGGTGTGGGTGTGTGAGTGTGTGTTGATGGAGGCAGCGCAGGACGCTGTCACAGAGCAGTCGGTGCTGCTGTGACAGTAGTTGGGCACGGGTCATGCTATCTGCAGCACAGGTGGAATCACAACTGTCACAACAAAGAAGGGATTCATTATTAATGGATAGGGTGGGAATCTCCAAACTTTTCTTTCTATTATTCTATTATTTTTCTCCTCCTCTCTGAGACTACTGAGCCTCCTGCCGTCTTAACCATCTCTGCTCCGCCATACACCATGAATCAAACTATTGTGCCGTTTGCCGTGTTGTGGTTGACTGTGAACACAATTTGAACTTCCCCTCTTTCAACCAGAGCGAGATCAGAACAGGCCCATGAATTCTGAAACATGTTCAAGGTGTGAATAAAGCAGTGGGATTTCATTTTAAAGCCGAGGAGTGCAGACTGAGTGATTTCTCCTGCTTCACACAACACATTTTGTTCTTTACATGGTCAAGTCAAGACTTTACTTCATGTGCCTTGTCCTTTTCAGATCTAAGCTATCGTATAAAGGGAAACAAATGTAAGACACAGAGGAAAGTGGAACGAAGTCAGACTCAGATCTCAGGAAATAAATGAATGAATAGACTAAGAGAGATTAATGTGAGAAACAACCCAGTGCCAACAGCACAGGCTGGGGCTTCTCAAATGACTCAGCCATGAAAACGTTCTTGTTTTCCTCTGGCTCGTAATAGAAAGCCGCAGGGCCCTCCAGACAAAAACAACTGCTGCATACCTGACTTTATTTGTTTTTTTTTGTTTTTTTCTCCCCTACTAGGGTCCCCGAGAATAAACCAATCGTTTGATTAGTGCATATAACAATGAAGCCAGCAGCCCATAACTGGCACAACATACTTTTAGATGGCTCTGGAAGGCCCTCCAGGGAGCTTGAAGCCACATAAACCCTGCGCACGCCATACTGTGTCACGTCTACAAAACCACAGGACTTCAGGATCATAAAGCCTTTAAATAGGACATATACCCACAAAATGTCTGCTGAAGAGCCACAGTAAAGCGCTGCAGGTGAGCGGTTTAGTGTTCAGGAAGACAATGAGCAGGTCCAGGCCACTACTGAATAAAGATTACTGTCGGTTTGGTTTCATCTGAAGACGTTGCACAGTTTTAGCTTTAAAGTAGAGCGCTTCTTACAACTCTGGTGTTTTAGAACAAACACAAAAATGCAACAGACTGGATTCAACCATCCACTAAAAAACAATGTTTTCCCCATATCCTCACTTCCTACTGGACATGATGAGCAACATCACTGCCAGAGAGCAAAGACGACCAGGAGCTGCTGTGACAGGAGACAGTCACGTGTCTGACGTCCTGCAGGCTGAGAGACATCCTAAAAGGAGATTTCTGACGCTCCACTGCCAGAGACCCACGTTGCCCGTCTTGTTTTCTCTCAGCCCCACATGCCAGCAAAAGCTCTCAATTACGTTAACCCACACTGCTGCTGCCATTTGTCATTTTACTGGAATTGTTTTGAGTCACACACAGAGCTCTAACCATATGGGTTAAGTGTGTCTGAAAGAATGCAGTGTTCTGGATACCTACAGCACATGTCACCCCCTCAGAGAGCAGAACAATTCATGTTTCTATTCATACTCACACGGATCTGAACGCTTTCCTTCACTTGTTCTGATTCTCTAATGAATTCTAATCTAAAATCTTGGAAGAACATTTTGGAACAATCACTTTATTATCATTTCAAAATGTATTTTGTCCCAACAGTCATAAACTTAACTTAAATTTGAAATATATAATAGTACAACTATGGTAGATGAATTATTGTGCATAAACAAATGTACATCGTATAATAATGTTTTATATCACGTACATGTTGATATCGCTGCATCCCTACATGTACAACACAACACTGATTACAACATTTTAAAGGAACCGTCTCTCAACATCTGTTTCATGCGTTTTGGCGACACCTGTGCTGATAAGTGGTTATTGAACATTGATTGACTAGAGATCTGAACACTTTCACTGGCTTGACATCTTTGGACTTGACCTTGTTTTGAAGTTTTTTCATGGGTCATCATTTTTTTCATTGATCGGCCATGGTAACCATTTACCCACAATGCTAGTGGAGAATAAAATACTGTATCCCGTTCAACAATTGCACTGTGATCAATAACCGTGCACTGCTTGAGATTTCTCCAGACCTCCAGCTCATAATACTGCAAATAGAAGCTCAGTCATCACTGATGGTCAGTCAGGCTCAGTCACCGTTGTAATCACCTTTATCTCGTTCAGCGACAGATAGCGACTAAAGAGACATTTATTTAAATGATTATCACTTGAAGTTGTGTAAAGGAAGAACATGTGTAGAGTGGTTGTACTGAAATGCATTAGACTGGATTCTATAGTCACACTCTGACGCTTAGACAAGAAACTACTCTTCTCCATTTATCATCCTTAATAATAATCTAGGCAGACGCGGCCTGAGTATGTTTTGTATTTATCAGTCGAATCCAAGCTTTCAATGTCATGTGAAACACTACTAAGAACTGTATTATTTGCTGCTGCAGGATGCGTAAGAGCTTAGCACGGGGCGGACATTTGCCATTAACCTCACTAATAGTTACTCTGAAGAAAGGAGCAAGTGAAAATCACAGGCCATTAACATTGATAGGTTTTTATCTCTGACAGGCTGAAAGGTTCAGCTGCAATACCCATGTTTTTATTGCGGGGGCTATTCTCTGTGCTGTTTGAGACAACATGTAAAGAGCAGAATGGTGCAAAATGTCTTAAAATTGGTATGAAAACCGCTGCGGTGTATTAAAAAATCATGGCAGCAGCTGATGGTGTGGGTGTTAACAACGTAACTGCACTTAGAAGGATGCAGAGAACAAAGCAGGTTAAAGTTCTGAGTGTCACTTTGTGACTTCACTCAGAAATACAGACAATTACAGATGATTGCATCTGAAGGATTGTTAGCTCAGATGAAGATTTAAATGACAGGCAGAGGCATTTGCTCAGCCATGCTGTCTTTTCAAGAGAAGCACAACCAATTTGTCTGTGTGTACATGCACCACTGCCAGAGCTCTCACAATCCTCAAACCAATATAATAAAATGTTGCAACATTTCTGTTGTAAATTGGCAATTTCACATTGATACAGTCTTATAACAATGTTCTGCTCTGGTTCCTCAAGTCTGTTTCCTTTGTTTCATGTCGTTCATTCTTTGTTTCCCGTTTTATTTTGATATACTCACCTCCCCCGTCTTTTCGGAAGTTAATTTCCTGACTTTGTGTTCTTCCCGCCATTTTGATCGTCTGCCACGGCCCTGTTTGGTTTTACCTGCCCGCTGTTGTCCTCCCGTCTCTGTTTAGTTTGTGTTCCCTGCACTCTTCACCAGTGTGTCTTTGTACTTTGTGTGGTCAGTTCCAGCCTTTCTCAGTGTAGCATGTCAAGTGATTTTGGATTTTTGCCTTGTTTTACCTAAATCTTGGCTGTTATTGGATTTTAATTGTTGCCAGCTCCCTGTTGGACTGTTTGCCTTATCCGGTGTTGACCCTTGCCTGCCTCACCATCTCTTAAGCCTTTTGTACCATTTTTGTCAATAAACTCATCGAACTGCACCAGCTCTGCCTCCTACGTCTGTTGTTGCACCTGTACAGTAAGCAACAGTGGATGCTTATACTGCTAAACTAATATACTGTGGCATGGACAACTGGGTTAAAAAACATTTTTGCTACACGTCATGTGGCTCCCACAGCAGCTCACTAAAATAAGACTTGTCATGGATAGAAGTGTGTCTCTGCCTTAGTGTGTGTGTGTGTGTGTGTTCCTGTCAGACATATGTGTGAGAGGGATACACTACAGTCCAATTGCAAACAAATTTCCCACACCGTGCTTCACTCTTCATACACAAGTAAATGCATATATACATAATCATATTTAAATGAGGGTGAGCAGACAAGGGGGAGATGAGATGAGGGAGAGGAGGCTTTGGAAAGGGGGGTTGATTTACATGCTCTGTCAATTCCCTGTAGCTGGCCGACATGCATAATTCATCCTTTTTATTGACTGCTGGGGAATTCTATTAGGCGATAGAGTGATACTTCCAAGAACAAAAGATGACTGTCCTTTTGAGTGTCATCAGGACCCGTGTGTGTGAGGAACCCACAGCCCTGTCTCTCGGTCCATACTGGCACCTGGGGGTGCAATCGATGACACACGGGGTATTTTCTAACAATGCATGAATTCAACATGTTGACTGAGCAGCATCAAGTGTTACGTGTGCTGTCATGGTGCTGCTGAGCTCAATCAGAATAAATGGTGAGGTTGGTGTCCTTGGCAAAAGAAATTATCAGAACCAAAATGAATCAGGATGCTGGAGAATTCATAAACGGCATGTTTCAGTAGAGGAAGATTAAGTGTAATTGATGCCGCAATATCAATCATTCATTCAAGATAGTGTGTGGAATGGAATAAATTCACATAAGAGTGCATAATAGCCTGAGCAGTGTCCCCACTTACATTGCATGTAAATCTATATCGACTTATAAAGAGCAGGTACCAGACGACCTGGGGTACCTGGTCACACAAAACATATATGTTTCTATCACTAAAAGTCTTTGGTCATTGGATTATTAATATATATATCAAATGAGGTGATCAGATTACACAATATCAACAGGATCGCCGTGGCTTGAACCGACAAACGTGAGGAATCAAACAATTTCTTGTTCTTTTCAACGTCTAGTGACAAGAAGACAGGGTTGGGAGGAACCCTGACGAGACGACACGTGTTGGTCTAACAATACATTTGTTCTGTATGCTACAGGTGTTGCTGGAGATTTGAATAATCCATTAGTCTTGAAAATAATTGGCAGATTAATCAATAATAAAAATGATCATTAGCTGAAGGAACATTGAAGGCACCCCTGCACCTCCGTCCCAATCACTTCCATGTATGTCCTGTATAAGACCGACCTGGAGACTTACACACTGCTGCCGAGTCTCATCAAGAATTTACGCCTGTGAAAGTCTAATCTGACAGCGTGACCATCTGAAAGGACCAAAACATCGTGCAGGATGATCCCAGCATGCTTCACTGCTAACAGACACATCCAGTAACTCAGCAGAGAAAAATCTACCTCTCAACAACTGAGAGTTTGACGACCACCTGTTCTAAATTCTCACTTCCAGATCTTTGCTCCGTCCCCATCTGTCATCACCGACATCAAAGACTTTTATAGCAGCTGTAAAGTCTTACAATGGAAATATGGACAGGTGATACAAAAGAAACAGCAGCTTTTGTCTGCTGGCAGGTTATGAATAACATACTAATGAGACTCTTCAAAGAAATCCAACTTAAGACAAAGATCCTTTATATGGCAGACTTTTGAAGGATTCCACTGTTTTTAAAAGTAACCTAGAGTACCTCAGAGGAGTCAGTCAGAGTGTCTAGCAAAGACTAACAGAGGAGAATTAGACATCCAAGAATCAGCCTGAAACGTCTAGAAATAATTTCATACGCCACTCATTTATGAATCACCTACATGTTTTGTGGCTCAAGATCGAACCGTCTTCCTGCTTCTGTGAACAAACAGACAAACAAGACAAGTGACCACATTCAAGCTTAATGTGATGATGCCGGCTGTCGGGGAGTCACCCTGCATTCAGCTGGCGGCTCTGACACTTCATAAACCTTCATCTCATGTCTGCAGTTCCGACATCGCCTCTTCCCGTTTGTGCCGTGCACCAAAGACCAATTAAACACTCTTTGCAGATTCCCCGTTCTCCCTCCCTTACACTTCATGCCACACCAATTTTTAATTGACAGCAGCTCTACTATCTCTCATGTAATGCCTGAGAGGGACAGGAGACTCTCAAGGAGAAAAAAGAAAGTTCCACTACCATTCTTTTTAATTGTCAATGTCGTATTAAAATCTAAAGAATGGTGTCGGTAATGTATTCACCACACAATCCGTTTCTGCTCTGAGGAGGAGAGCGTGGGGGTCCACTTCAATTTCGCAAAGACTTCCCTGGTTGTTCAGAGTGCGCTCGCTAATTACCAACGTTGACACCCTGGAGGGGCGGGTGTGCACGCTGGATGGTGTTTTGTAATTAATACAAGGTAGATTAATAAGTACCTTTTTAGCCAGCTCCCATTGGAGGTCAGAGGTACTTGTGGACAATTCCATAGGTGTTTGAGACATTTAGCTTGAGATGTGCTGCTTGGAGCTAAAGGTTGGAGAGTCTAATGATATTCTCACTCACACCACACTGGAGTCTTGTGGTTGCCGATGTGATGACCTTACATTTAATTTCACTGAAGGTAGAAATCCCTCTCTGCCTCTTGGGGTTGGATTTAGATGAATGAGCGCTATTTCAGCTATTTTCTGTCGACCCCACAAGTCACAAAGTTCTAACTCTGCAGGGCTGGTACACAGGGGTTAGATAAACAATGTGCTTTTCTTAATTGGTGAGAATCAAACTTCCCATGTCCAATGCAATTCTCTCCAAGGGATTTGCGCTGCTCTAGCTGAGCTAATGAGAGCCAGAGGAGTGAGAGCACAGGAGCTGTGACACTCTCTCATGGCTCTTAATTTGCAAACTTCCCCTCAGCTGGCAACCCTGCAGCCTGGTATCCCAGCTGAAGTGGCTCCATTGGCACGTCCAGGTCCCCCTCCTGGGGCTCTCTGGGTAGCAGTGGCAGAATAGCATTAACACCTTGGGGAGCAGGCGCCAGGACTAACAGGTTAGCTTTTGGAGGCCAGAGGCATCTGGTACTAAGGAGTAGTGCCTTATGGTCTGTGTTGCTTTACAAAAGCTAGGAATGTATCAGAGCTGGGGAACATTGAGCACAGGAATGTAATGATCCAGGGCAACTGCAGGTGACTTTAGCCCTTTTCAAACAGAGATCCTGCAGTTCTGGTGTAAAGACGACATGTCATTACGGCAGTTTTGCCTTTAATCACTGAAACAAGCAATGCTAGTATTATGTTGGCTCATTGTGTCATTTTAAATCATGCCAGTGATACGGACGCAAAAGAGGCATGGCATGTAACACGAGTGTGTCCCGTCCTGCGTCTCAAACTATTTACACAGACATCGATTCAGTTCTGTTACTGCCTCCACCAGCGTTTCTATCAGTGTCACAGCACAGTGGGCCGCCAGGTTGAGGCTGACCCCCTGCCAGTCTGAGCATCAGGAATTTTGGGCTAAAAAATAACCAAGCAGCACCCAAGACATCTACGATGCACACATACTAAAGTTATCTTGTAATTGACCTTGAAAAGGCAAACAGTTGTACGAATGCTTTTAATTTTCAATGACTCAATAATCGTTACGAGACGAGCGTGAAGTGTTTGTGAACAGCTGACCAACACACACTGCACACTTTAACCAATAGAGTGTAGTGTGTCTGCAGCCATTCGGTGTCTGGGACAGCAGTGACATTCCCTTGGAGTTAACAATGCAGAAGGCTGCTCTCCTCTGGAGACAGGATGTTAACAATAACACAGCGAGCGCTCCCCGGCGCAACAGCTAGTTTCTACACAAGGAAGAGCAGAAACATTCCCCAAGAAAACATTTAGCATTTTAAGGCTTCTCAGATTCCTGGTGTGTATCAAAATGGCCTGAGCTCATGTTCATACCTCTCTTCTAGCAGCTTGTCTCCAAACATCCAGCGGACACGCGGCGCAGGGTAACCAGTGACCACGCAGGGCAGCAGCACGCTGGCGCCTACCACCTTGGTCACAGCCACAGGCTGCACCAGGAACTCCGGCTTCCGCTCTTCTCCAGTTTCTAAGATGGGAGAGAAAGGTCAGGGTTAAGGCTGAGGTTAAGGCTGGGGTGAGCCAGAGAAGCAGAGCACAGACCTTCTAAGTAACAGGAGTCATCCATCTTAAAAACCTCAAAAGGACTCATGTCTGATGGGCAGTTGTTCCTGACACCCAAATCAAATGAATAATGTGCATGTTGATGTCTGAGCTGGCTGAAGTCGCAGCTCTTCAGGAGTTCACAGTGATCCCATATAATTCCAGCTGTTACTAACTGCCCGAGCAGCATCCTGCACTGAGCCGAGCGTCATCTGTAACCCCAGCACATCCTCACGACTTCAGCAGAGTAACTGCAAAGCTCCATCCTTTAAATCATTCTATTAGTTGAGCATTGTTATTATAATTCTATAAAGTTCAAACTAGGACATAAATTAAATGTATGAAATCATTTTCATCGAGCTCCTTTATTCAACTCTCTCTGGGAAGTGACTTTATGCTCACGCTGATTTGTTGTGACTTCAGTGAAACTAAATAAGGACAAATGTTTTTCTGTCGCTTCAACATCTGGTTACATCTAAACAAAATTTCTTTCAATTTCCTTTCACAGCTTTATGAGTTTTTGCTTCTGTATGCATCCAGCCTTTTGCCACTCCAACACACACCCTTGGAGGAGACATACAGAGATAAAGACCCCCACTGGGGTCTTGTTGAAGTCTGATTTATGACCTCTAATATCTTCTCAGTGCTGCCAGGAGCCTGGTGCTTAACAACTCAGTAAATAAAACTTCTGGAGGGGCGAGGCGAGACACTGCCACAAAGGAATTCAGCCCCCTTTTGAGCTACAACTGAGTTACTGTTAGCATCAATGATAACCCCAGTGGGAGTTCCACCACTCGTTCTGGCATTCACCCACCTCTCACAACACTACAGATTTCTTCGAGCTGAAGGTAATGAGCGAGCCGGAGCGGACACCATGTACCGCTGTAATCAAGCGACGCACTGAGCTAGATTTTAATTTTAATTTACTGCATAAGAGCTTCAACAATAGAAACATAATTACACTGAACTCAAGGATGGGAAAATGTTTATGTAACAGGTGCAATTAAGGACAAGCAGGAACAATGTCAGTATTGGACAACAATGGAAGTGTGGTGCCCAACAAAGCTGAAATAATTCCTGTTAGTATTGTGACCGAAATTATATTTGTGTAACGATGTCAGGCTGCAGCATTCTCCAATCACAGCTTCTTAAATTAAATATAATCTGGTTTCTTTACGGCTGTATCTCTCTCACAAGACAGGACATCTGAGGACGTCATGTTCAGCTTTATGAAGCACTAGCTGACATTTTTCATACAACAAATCAATTAATTGAGAAAATGGTTATATTTTTCCTATAATCACCTGGCACTGTCTGCAGCTGGGCCTCATCGCTGGACTTCGACGACCCCACGTTTTCCACCAAACAGCGGTAAAGGCCAGCGTCAGCCTCTGAGGCGTTGCTGATCGCCAGGGCTCCACTGGGCAGCTGGACCAGCCTGGGGCTCAGCTCCAGTGGCTGACGGTCTTTCTCCCAGCGGGTGAAGGGCACCAGATCTGAGTTGACTTCACATGCCATCACCTGGTTGTCCCCTTGATATGCAGTGGCTGCTGACGGCTGGCTGGCGAACCTGGGCATCCCTGATAGACAAGACAAGCATGTAAAACCAGCACTCACTCCCAACATGGACAGAACAACATATATTTCTGAAGCAAGACAAAGTTACACACAATGAGAATTAAAATGAGAAAATGTTTGAAGCTCCTGAACACTTGTGTCATTTTATGAGCCTGTTATTGCACTTTGAGTTCCCTCGTGTCCAGAAGAAGTGTCACACAAAGTAACGTGCCTTCATGAATAACACTTGATGATATTTTTTAGCACCACAGTGCAACAATTAGTGGCATCTAGCAGTTTGCTCTGAGGCTGCGTGAGGTGAAGCCCCTGGTCTGACCCTGCTCTACGTTGTCTGTTTGGATTGTCACTTCTGGGCTACAGTAGAAACACAGCAGAGGAGCTGCTGCCTCATTCTGAGGTCACCAGAACATAATGAGTCTTTTACACTCATGAAAACATAGTTATGTATATTATATTTCATTTCTGCTCCTCAATCCCACACACTGAACTTTTAACTGTGGTTGTTGTTAGTCATGAATATTTAAAGTTAAATGTTTAAGATTTAAAACTGAGTTTTCACGGGCTTTAATTAAGACATTATAAAAGTGTCTGCTTCAGACTAATTGCAGTGAGGGCAGCTTAACAGATTTTAGTTTGAGAGAAAAAAGCTACGATTGCTAATCAAATAAACTTATTAAACTTTCAACCGCATTCATTTGGAGGAAAGTCACACTTTTACTGAGTCAGTTTGGGAAAACCAACAGATTGATGCTGGACCTTTAACACAGCAGCTTGGGAAGTTATAAAAACTTATTTCAAACTATGACAAGATCTAAACATAACAGCATATTGGACACGAGATCTTGCAAACCATATCCAGAATAGATTCTCAGGAGTGGAAAGGGCCAAACAAATGTAACCCCACCCACCCCCAACCTCCTGCGCACAAATCCTCATTTACACACACAACCACCCACACACAGTTGTGTAGCACAATCACTTATCCTCGATGGTGGATGTTAATTTGCCATGCAGAGCAGGAGACACACAGCACTAATTAAAAAAGGCTGGATCCACAGGCTGTTTGTGCTGCTGTAGCCAGACTTTCATCTCCACGCAAAATAATTATTTCCTGCGTTTGAAGCCATTGATCTGAAACCAACACTCGCGGGCTGCGTTCGCAACAATCGCACACAATGGCTTCAATTAAAAAGAACTTACAATGTGTAAACTGCAAATAGTATTCTTGGGTTTATTAGTGACGAAGGAAGACTTGTTTTTAAAAAAGTAGGAAGGCCACTCCATCCACGATGAAAAGAATATCATGCTGCGTTATTACCACAGAGGGCCTCTTGTGCTTCTGGGCTGACTGTGTTTGCCTCCTTAGTAACGTGTGTGTGTGTGTGTGTGTGTGAGATGAACACATGTGTGTCTAAGGATGAAAAGGCTTTCCTCAGTGTGTTTATCTATTTATGAATGCAACTTTGCCTGGTGTAGCTCTGCTCAGGAAGTGACGCTGAAGACTGGCTGAGTGATGATTTGGTGTCCGTGCCCTCTCTCACCTACTGACAGCTCTTCAAATCCCCTGCCAACAGCAGCTCCACAGTAAATCACACTGTGAGATAAGGCCCCTACAGCTAGGGACTTTCCCCTGGCCCGGGCCAACACACACCGCTCCTCTGAGCATATCTCCGCACAATAGTTCAGCTAATATGCGCTTAGCTGATTCCAGCACTGATATCCAAGCTGCCAATCACCTCCTGTATAATCATGCCAGGGTAGGAATAAAAAGGCTCATCTGAATGATTTAGATTAGACTCACTGAAGCTCTACACCGAATCAAATACTTCTTTTATAATTAGCAGCTGTAGTGATGGGTGAGTAATCCGCCTCAGAAACGTTGGGGGGGATTCTGGGATATATATCAGCCGTTCAGTGAAGATAGAATAGAATAAATGTATTGACAAAAAGAAGCAAGTTTTAATAAAAAGATATGCAATTTCACATCATATTGGACCACTTACACCGTCTCTCTACGAACACGTGGAATGGCTGGAGCAGATAATAATCAAACAGCACGCAAAAACACGGACGTTATATCGTTCGGTTTGATGATCTCCAGATTAGCTTTTCATTCATCAGCTGAGGTGTTGAGCTGCTGCGCCTGAGCTTCATGAAGATAAACCCGGGTTGTGTTGCTCTGTGTGGGAAGTCACAATGTTGGTTTTTACTTGGATAATGAATCCACTAAATCTGGATTTCATGTTTTTTTACACCATCAACTGGAAATGCTTACAGATGGTCTTTTATCTTTCCAGTTATGCTGATCAATATCATGATCTGATCTCTCCTTCTTTTGGCTGCTCCCCTGTAACGAGTCGTCACAGAAAATCATCTGCCTCCTTCCTGCTGGCAAACCAGGCTCTGGCCAACCCTGCATGGAAATCTGATTTGCATATTTGATTTGGCATCAGCTTTTTATGATTCCTGACGCAACCCTCCACATTTATCCCGGCTTGGAAGCAGCAATTAAGAAAGCACTGGCTCGTGTATCCCCAGTGGCTGGAGAGCAACCAGGGTTCAGCGTCTCGCCAAGTGAGGACAGTTCTCTCTTTGCACTATCAGTGTGACGTATATCTGCTTTTTGCAGTGCACGTCCTTGTTGCTGCAGGAGCCAGTTCTACAGAACACATCTATAGTTATCTCAGAGCTTTTTCATACGTGAGTTTGCTAAAATAACTCACTTTACAGTTTACTTTGGATATATAGTTAATAGTTTACTGTTTTTTTGTATTTAGTGTTTTCAGCTCTTAGATAATCACATAGGTGTTTCTTAACTGGCGAGGTTAGCCTGACAGCTAGCTTAGCTGGCTTTCTAAAGTGAAAAAAATAAATGAAATATATATATGTATATATATATATACATATAAATAAATCATATAATTATAGAACCAGTCGCCGTTCTCTTGGATTTGCAATTTAAACCCTTTGTGAAGCAGGAATTTCATTCAAAGTTTCATACGTTACCTATAACACAATACATATCCCACACCAATAAACAAAGCCATCAAACTCCGTCTTTTGTTTTCATTGCTTGATTTGATTGAGAGACCCCTAATGGCAGAAATTACATACCTAGTGTTTAACAAAATGTACATTATCTAAATGTGGGTATTGTTGTGTAAGTAACATGCCACAGCTTCACTAAGTGAAGTGTTTTCACAGTGAATCAGTTATTGTTTCTTTGTGTGCATCTGGTCCTCAGCATCCTTTTTACTCATCTACCTATTTTTTGTGTTAAAGACTGATATATTACATTATATGTTCCAGTGCTGCTCAACATACACACAAACTGATATGTCTGTCTCAACCTACTTGACAAACATGTAGGCTAAACGGTAAGTTTGCTCTGCACTCATGATACAGATTCAAATACTTGAATATTCATGTGTTCAGAAACACTTGGAGTCACTCCAAGCAAAGATCAAACGATGTACCTCTTGACTCGTTACCAGACTGATAAAGACAGAGACACATGGACTGGAAATGTAAAATTATAAAAGTGTTCTCTGCACAGGAACAGAAACTCTTTGGCCCGTGGAGTAATGACATTTCATAAGATGAGGTTGAAGACGATGCCCTGAGTTAATGCGGCCAGGTCTAATAGGCAGAGATAAACCCACAACGTTGTCTAGCAGTCTGAGACTTGACATTTGGGCCAAAGAGGACACAGGAGAGAGCCCTGAAAGTGATCCACAGACCTGGACAGAAATTATATTTCCACAAAGACTAAACCTTTGCAGATAGGAGAGAAAAAAAAACACAACTCATATGGTTGTGAGCACTTTCAGACTCAGTCTGCAGTGACTAATGCGTCGTTCCTCCAGCCTCATCACATCTCTCCAGGCTGAGTTCATCAGTTTGCTGTGTCTTTAGGGTGTGTGTGTGTGTGTGTGTGTGTGTGTGTGTGTGTGTGTGTCGGCATGAATTAAGAAGTAGCGCTGCCTTTTATATTGTATCAGCCAGTGTTAATGAAGTGGACGCTCTGTGTTATGATATCTGGAATATGTGTGAGTGTCTGTGCATGTGTGTGAGCGTCCGTGCATGTGTGCGAGCGTCCGTGCATGTGTGCGAGCGTCCGTGCATGTGTGTGATGTCGAAGAGCTGAAGTGCACACAGGCACATTAAGCGAGCGTCCAGGCAGAGCTTTGTAGCTGGGAAGTGGCGAGTGTCGATGCTAACACTATTGATTCCAATTAATCACAATTCTTCATTTAAATCGACTGGAGGGGAGCTTCATTTTCCACACCCCTGCTCAGCACCATCTACTGAAGTGCTGTAGTGCCAATCTCAACACTTATTACCCACGTGCGATAAGACCAAATGATTCCAAGAAAGCAATAATGTCTCAGTGGTCAAACACAAGCATGGATAGATTTTTATGCTAATAGAAAGAGTTTCTTTGTTCAATTCAGTCGACATAAATGACTCGGCTGCTGTCATTGTGTGTCCGAACATTTTCGTAGACTATAAAGCGAGGAACCAGGTGACGGAACCAGATGCCTCCTTTGTAAAGATTGGCTGGTTAGATTCACCAAACCTTACATCAGCTGCTTAACTTTGCCAGCAGAGCTTATAATCACATGAATGCTGATGAATGAACGTGTCCATCACTGGATGGAGATTAGCAGAAAAGAACTGTGCTGCAGAGAGCAACGAGCAGGCGTGACGACGGTCTACCCCGCCTCAGAGCAAACCCAGAGTACGCTCGCATGCACGTACACAGACACACACTTGAATCACACAGTTGGGTTCCTACTATTCTTAATCAGAACCAGGTATAGAATAACAATGAGCAGCTTAATGAAATATGCAGACGGCTTTAAGGATCTCCCTCTAGATTCAGCTGAATTAGCAACTGGCTGCAGAAAGGCTGCCGCTCGTCTCCCATCAGAAACACAACAGTGCTCTGTGTCACGTGTTTGAAAGCACAGTTAGTTATTAACAAGTAATTAAAAATAAAAAAATTAACTGGCCTGTATTATTAGGCTCACTGTTTATGACTCCAGCCTGACACGGTGTTTAGAGCGGACAGGTGAAATGGAATAACTCATTTTCCACAGAGATGATTCAGAATGTAAACTAAAGTTAGACTGTTACTGTTTAAACCAAAGGAAACCTAACAGACAAGATTTAACTTGAATGCATCATCACGGGGCGTTTAGCATCAGTTAGGACACAGCGTTAATTCTTTACTTCCCACCAGCATAGAAATATTTCACTAATAAATGTAAGTAATACTTGTGTGTTTTACACAAACCTTTCTTCAGGAATGTTTTGACTCATCAATGCAATCTGTGTAAATATGTAACGTTACATTTGCTTCAACCAACTCTAAGTAAATCATGACTCATCGTAGTATTGTCAACAACACAGAAATATGGATATGCATACATATAGAAATGCTAAACTCACTGTTGGCAGAATCAATACATCAATATTAGTGTTAGTGTTTCACTCTCCAGTCTGACAGCGAGTTGACACTGACCCACTGCAGCGTCGCCTCCAGAGGTAAATTAACTCTGACGCTGTTGTTCTCGACACACGAGGTTAAAACAACCCTGGTTTTATTCCCCTCTTTACACAAATCTAAAACATTACACCCTCAAAGTTGTGTCAGTTTTTCTCTGAACATCGAATATCAATATTTTTTCAAGGTAATCAAATTAAATCATTCCAGTATTGTGATAACACGCTCCCACAGGCATGATTATAAAAATCCATGTGTAACCTAACAGTGTGCATCAGTTCACATTTATCTCTAAAACAACATCTGTATTCACAGAGAGGAGGAATAAAACACTGGAGCCTGGTGCCAAGGCAACAGTCTATATGGTAATTCTTCAAACGCACAAATCAAAACACAAAAGACTACAATTTACAAATGCTATGCTAAGCTAATGCTATCAACAGACTACATCAGTAATAAAGACGGGGGCAACACATTGAGCCTTCACTGGACGAGACACGGTGAAACCATGCATGTACAACTTCCTCAACTCTGAGATGCTTTGTTTTCTTGTGTTAGACTCATGAATGACACTGAACCGTCCAGTCACTGTCTGTTAGCAAGCTGTGGATTATGCCCCCTGCTGGCACAGCAAAACATGAAGGGGGAGCATGAAGAAGAAGACGGATAATATTATATCATGAAACACAGTTTAAGTTACTGGAAACATTACGGCTGCAGCCAACACTTGTTGATGAATCTGTTGCATCTTTTCTTGATTAATTGACGAGTTGTTTGGTCCATAAAATAACAGAACTGGTGAAAGATGCCGAAGATGACGTCGTCAGAAATTGTAATAAACTGTAACACTGAAATGTAACTGGACAGAAAATATTCACATTTGGAATCAGAGATTTGAAAATTGAAAAATGACTTAAAATATTAAATCTATCATCAGAATAATGTTGATTAATTATAATAGTGATAGAGTACAGATGACCTTTTGGTAATAATTGATCAGAAGTCAACCATCCTGTGGAACATGTGTCAGCTTGATAGCAGGAGATCAGCTGTAAAAGCTTGTTTTTGGATGGAGTCGTGTCAAAGAGCAGCAATACTTTGTAATCATGAACAATCAGATGAGAAGAAATACATGACAAAAGAGACAGAAACCCAATTTCTACACCGATACCAGAACCAGTGGACCAGAATGTAACACAACCTCAACTGGGACTCTCATTGTTATTACGGCATTATTTCCACTACTCCTCTCTCCTTCTCCCTCTCTGAATGCAACACGTTCACACCTGTCCTCTGGGGGTTGGTGAATGTCATTCTGGGAAATGCAGGAAATCAATACCTGAAATTGAAGTACACAAGTCAGGTTGAAGAAAAGTGGGTACACTAAAAGAAGCAAATGAAAGACCTTCATGTCAGGATAATTTGTAGCACGCACTGACTATTACAAATTGATATTTACTGGTGTATGACCATCAGAAGGAGGAGAGTTTTCCTTTGAAGCACATTAATGACATCTTCAAGAGCTCCACCTTTCTCTGCAACATCGTCCTCCCTCATCAATACATCACAGGAATGCACATGCACAGGAATGCAGAAAGACAATCTCATGGCCGGTGCATCATAGACAGATTTCACAAATCCTGACACAGGCAGATCGAACCAAAAGAGACCAACTCCAGGCAGCGCGGTGATAGATCTAACCCTGGACGAGGAGGAAATTACACCGTGTGTGGAGAGAGTGTGAAGACTTCCGATCAATGGCAATGAAAATGTGAGACTCCGGGTGAATGGGGGAGTGGCAAGGTAATCAGGTAGTCCAAAAAAAGACAATAATATCTATTAGATGTAGAAGTGCGTGCTCAGGCGAGGTCTAAATGTATTTCCCCACAGTAAAATCCCCCTCAACAATATGTTCTTTGCTTTATTCAGTTCAGTGACTCCTTTATGTTCGTACTGCCTTCGAGGCCAGCTGTAGCGTAAGTGATAATTAATTCCCTAATTGAAGGTTTCAGGGCTTTGGGGGGGATATTTCTAAAGGCTCCCTCCATTAATCATGCCATTCAACCTACACACTTTAATTCTTACAGTAAGTATTCGGGCCTTTTTGCCATCTTGTACTTTGAGGAGATTTCAAATGCCGAGTTTAAACAGAACTCCACTCAATCAAACACAAAGGGAAACTGTTGAAAGTTACGCAGATATCACTGTCACTTTGTGAAAAGTCTCATTCTTTTTGTTCAGACACGTGCTTTACTTTGGTCTACTAGAACATGCCAACATGCTTTAATGTAAAAAAAAGAAAAGCACATTATTATCCTCATACTGTCTGTGGCCTCAACACCTCGATCACTATCTGAACACTCAGTTTTAGCTCCTGTCTCTTTAAGGCCCCCCTCCCGCTGCTCTGATTGATCAGCTCAAACAGGCCTGAGCAGCTACTGTTCACCGTATTTCTGCCTCAGCTCTGCTGCTGTTTTGTGACCACGGTCGTGAGCACAGACTTACACTGACAATGTCAACGAAGAGTGAGTATTAAAACGTTACAGCAGCCAGATGAGTCGTGGGGCCTTTAGTTTAGGAGTTTTAGGTGGTGCTAGTGAACATTATCAATTGTTAAATCAGTGTCAACTTGTTGTGTAGTTGTGAGGAAGTCAGGATATCTGCGTCAGGATTGTCTAATGCCAGATAGAAGCTTTAAAAAGAACACGAGACCTTTGATGAACTCACATGAGTGTGCGGGATCCAGTTTCAGGGTCTACATTTTACTGACAGATTGGATTAAAAAGCCATCGGGCCGATTACTTCTGGGTTCCTGAGAAAGTACCATCAGGCCAGAATGTTCACAGTGTTTATTGCGAGAAAATAAATCTCCCATTGGTAAAGCATTGGTTCTGTGTGTTCAAGTTCATGTGCAAAACAACATGGAAGCTGACAGGCAGTGGGAAAAGTTTCATGTCAGCTGTAAGAGACACATTCTTCCACTTCTCTTTCACTCAACGCTGTCCATCTCACGTCGTCACTCTTAATAAAGAGAGACGTCAGGGTTTATGGTACACAGCAAAAAAAGCTTATTCTCTCCCTCTGATGCAGCCGAGATCATTGTGAAGTTTAGCTTACATGAAAACCACAGCATGAATTCTTTATATCTTTCACCAACAGGGAGTTTGCTTTTGCTTCTTTTGGTTTTATATGAATTTTTTGGGATGTGGTCAGAAACGGGGCTGATTTAACAAAGAAAACCTCAACGTTTATTTGGAAAATTTGTATGGGCTGGTACAGGAAGATACAACAGACGTACAGCCAACAATTAATGAGAAAATAGAGGGTGTTCATCTAAAAATACATAAAGGAAAGGAGGAGAGGAAAACAGTGTGCTTTTTTTATGGTAAATAAACCCAAGAGAAACTGTCAAGGCCCTGTCATTCTTTGAAAACATGTTTGCTGATGTCGTTCACGCCCTCCACCGTAAAAATGTAACAGCAACCTTCATCCTGTCGGGGGGTGACGGGTGGGAGGTCTCCCAAGATTGACAAGAATGAAAACAGGATTAATTAATGACTGTGTGTTGGAATCTAATAAAGAAGTCACAGAGGCACTTAATCATGTATGAAGCCTGACAAGCCTGACACATTGTGCAAATGATGAAATGCACCGTCTGGCTGTGTCATCACAACATATTTGTCTTCCTCACCAACAGGGAGAGGTGACTACCATAACAGAACTGATGTCGGACCATAAGAACTGTCTAAATCTTCACAAATTTGATGAGTTTTCATCTGATCCAAACTGCTGCCTGTCAACACACACAGCGAACAATGACACTAGTTTACGACTGAGCTAAACATAGAGCGGCTCACTCCATAAACCTTTGGCAGACTGAAACATGTTGTGAACAATCAGCTAATCAGTGGAAAGACTGTGGCTTGAAGATGAATCAATACTCGGAGCTCTATGATATGTGTGCAGAACAATGGCAGCCACTACAGCATACACACTCCCCAACACAGAAGAGCCTCTGTTGTGGACACACATCAGACGGACCGGTCCAAGATGGACGGCTGTCGTTCCACAGGAGTCAACTTCAGACAGGGCTTCTTATTTTATCTGCTGGGCTGTAAAAATGCCTCTCGGGAGCAAGAGATGACGCAAAGAGCATAACCTGACCTTGACCCCAGTCAGAGAGAAGAGCAAAAACCTCACAGGACAGCTGGTGTCCAACAGTGACCTGTTGTTAACTGTCCAGCATGAAGACAATGATGGGAGGAGATCATTTCACTGGTGGAAACAAAGATGCAAACAGGAGCCTACTGGAGCAGTAGTCTTGTGTTAAAGTCATTGATCCTCAGCCAACAAACACCTTTCAGTATGTTAACTCTGCAGGGCTGAACATCTCTGATAGCTCTCAGCCGAGGGAGGGATATTTTTAACTGCTCATCCACTCTGGGCGCCGGCCAGATGTTGTGTGAAGAACGCCCTTCTAAACATTTATGACTATCAGCGGATGGGCTGCGGGCGCAGCTGCTGTTACAACTGAGGCGAGGAGGAGTCACCTCCGCCTGATTACTACATCTCTCTCTCTCTCTTTACAGGAGTAATTTCTTGCTTTGTTTTTACGACCACGCTCAGGGAGATTAGCATAACGTGCTATCACTGTGGAAGGTCTGCTCTAAACAAATGTAAGTCAAGTTGTTTGTTCCAGTGCTGAAGTCCTTTTCTACTTCCATAAACAGGAGATACAATCACACACCATTAACTGTGTCTAGATGGGAAGTGACACATCAGGATGAGGCACAGTTGGCACCCTGACAGCTCCTGATTGCCTGATGTGGGAACAGACATGAGGAGAGGCGACAAGGAGACTCATGGATGGAGACGGATGGAGACGGACACATGACAGGGCCGGGTCAGTTGCCATGGGAACATCGACCAGAAGGAGATCAATACGTCCTTTTCTGAAAATGCTGCTTCAATTTCATGCCTTTACTGGGAAATTAATTCATATACTGTATATATTTCTACTCTTCAACCATCCGGATCATGTTTGGTAGCAACATGTATGACAGCATGTTCACTGTGTTTCCATTATGGGGATCTTTAATTGTGTTAGTTTGTGTGATGTGTGTTTGGTTTAATGCGGTGATTAGCTCTACAAACATCCCTGTTGAAGCTAACAGTTACAGTAACAATGTGGACAAAATCACTTATTTCTTCAGGGAGAGTGGCCATTTAACGTCCGGATGTGAGTAATAAATCAGCATCATTATGTGTCTCAGTCTCAGTCAACTGCTCATTGATTTGGATAATTACCACGTTATTAACAGGACAGAAGAACTGCTGACATGTCACAGTACATATCACGCAACGCTAATTTTTATTTACTAGAATGCTTTAATCAAGTATGTGCCTGCTGCATGAAACCTGGAATATAAATTGGGTGTTTCTGTACAGTCCTTTGTCTCCACGCAGACAAAAACTGTCAATAATCGTTACGAACCATCCGGCCAGAAACTGCCACCACGCGGCAGGGGTCATTTGTCAGCCTTTGAGGTGTCACTGCGCACGTCCTTACAGATAAAAAATAACTAAAGAAATAAACCTGATAATTGTTCTACCAGAATCAGCTCTTATTAGCTCTCAGAGTGTTTGTACTACGCTTCTTTTTAACTGAGGCTCGTGTGAGGAAGCTGCGGGATGCGACTGTATCTCCATACTGGACTCCAACAGTTCTGCATGACCCTCAGTTTGTGAGTCGCCATGTAAGCATTTAATCTCTCCTTCCCGGGTGTCACATGTCTGCTTCCCATGTGCGTTTCACCTGTTCACAGTTAGACCTCCAGCCAAGCAAACGCCCCACAGCGTCGAGGGGAAAGAGAGCCCTTTTTCATTATCAGTAATTCAGTTGTAGCTGAAACAATACTGATTGCATTAGAGCCCTTAATCATGTTAAGGTGTCTTATTTTATCACTGGGAATTTAGCTCATTCATGGCCCATTTTGAGGCTAACCTTCTGCAGAGGTCGTTGCCATGAGAGACCGTGGCTGCTCCCATTACCCGAGCACAGATAAATGTGTTGGCACTTCCACCGTACATCCCTTTGCTCTTCGTGTCTCACCTCCCCCCTTTCCCTCGCTTCCTTATCAGAGAGAAGAGGGGAGGTGGAGGTGAGAGGAGGCAGAGAGAAGCTCGGCAGAGTGGGCCCCGATGGCAGAGGACTATATGAAGGAGACGTCAATCAAATCCAACACAGACAGGTGCCACAAAGAGCAGCGATCACTGGCCCGTCCTCACATCATTCGTCGAGTGCTTGTTTCCTTAAGGCCCCGTGAAACGCCCCCCTCCACTGGAATGAAGGGCCCCTCCACTCTCCACTAGCTCAACAGCCATCCAGATAAAGAAGCCAAACACACCCCTGCCCTGCTGTTGATGGACACATAGATACGAGCTGAAAGGATAACCTCTCCATATGCACCTCTTTCTGCTTCATTCTCCCCCTCCCTCCCTCCCTCCCTCCCTCCCTC
>OMLP01012175.1:28308-45358 GCA_900302685.1 Spondyliosoma cantharus | reverse complement strand
TCTGTAATAGAAAGATAGGATTTGTCCTATCTTTGAAACGTAAGCTAAAATAAGTCGAGCAATTCAGACATTTTTCTGTAATAAGGCCCCTCTAGACTTGATGACTGAGGAAATGTTGTCTCCACTCTTTGTGTGGTTGAATAGGTTCGCCCTGATTGGCTGGGGCATCTACATGTAAATATCGAGTCTGTGAATAGACAAGCAATGATGCCAAAAGAGTCCATCAGAGGGCTTATGTGTTGATAGAAGCAGTTACAATATGTAACCATTATTATTACACTGATAACTGCAGAAAACAGTTTGTTCACACACTGTTAGCTGCAGCGAACAGTATTTTACTCACATGCATAATGAGAAAAAAACAAACATCTTACTTCTATTACCAAGCCATTGCAAATCAACAATACAGATGTCTGTGCCGGCATGCTGATAAAAAAAAGCTGCTACTTAGTAATTACAGCATTACAACCCAGATATCAGAACACTGTGCTGCCGGAAGGCTTATGGCCTTGAAAACTCTTGGTCTGAGACAGGTCTGTGGAGTCCAGTGGTGTTGAAGTTGGAGTCAGAAGGAGATGGAGAGGAAGAGGAGGAGGAGATGGAGGAGGTTTCAGTTGGAAGAAGGAGCAATGCAGACTGTTGATGCCCTGTGATCTGCTGTTGCTGCTGCTGCTGCTGTTGTTGTTGTTGTTGTTGTTGTGGTGGCTCTGTATGTCTTTGTACAAGCAGTGCTGTAAGGCTGTCCTCCACGGGTGCATTCACGTTGGCCAAGCTCGACAGAGAGTCTTTGGATTCCTCAACGGTCCTCTCCAGTTTGAGGCTGGGGCCCTGAGAAGAAGAAGAGAGGCAGAATACAGTTAAACGCGCACACTGGAGTATATTTAGCTGTATTTACTTTGAAACTGAATCAGGTTCATTCATCCCACATTTTGTTGTCATATTTAGTTATTCAGTAACACTTATATTAGATTCCAATTTTCCACTTTGTATGCGTATGCAAGTAATGAAACAGAGAGACAGTTTGATTGTATGACATTGATTGTACACCGTAAAATCTGCCAAAGTGACTTTACTCTCATCTTTTTAGCTCATTTGACTTAAATTTAGTGTACACTTTATGTCTGAGGTAATCAGTTTCCTGACATTTTTAAAGTAAAGACAGCTTTTAAAATCGTCAGTGTGCAAACCAAATCTATCCACGTGCACAAATAAGGCAACCTAAACCTGATTACATTTGCAAATGATATGTTCTGGTGAAGGTGTGTGGTTGTCACATCACTGTACTTTTTTTAAAATTGATATATTTAATGTCATTATATTGGGGAGGACATTTTGGGCATGTGTCCCCTCATCATACATTTTAATTATGGCCCTGGCCAAACATAGATGATTATTACATTTACAAATTCATAACAAAACTCCTATCCCATGCTACAATACTACTTGTTTCTACCCATATGGTGTTATTGTTGGTATATTAGCACATATAGGTGAGGCATACTGGTGACGTCAAAAAGACAATTCAGACGGTCTCATGAGAGTCAAACCTGACAGTGGCTCAATGATTCTTTCTTGTGATTATCCAAACACTGTGGCGTACAATCAATCAAAAAACATTCAGCAGTAACGGTGTGAAACAGGTCAGAGAAAATCATTATGAAAAAGAGCTCTTCAGATTACAGAGATGGCCTCATTGTCTCCCTGAACAACACTGATGACTTGGCGAGAAAGTGATTGGTGACTGTGAGAGCCAGCTGATGCAATGCTTTGTGTACATATGTCTAAAAATAGCACCACCTCTGCCTCCTAAAAACCTTCTTACTTGAGTTCCTGTATGGCTGAAGAAATGGCTTGTGGTCAGAGCAACTGGCTGAACCTTCACTGCAAGTCTGTGATAGTCCGGACTGGCAGTCACAGTGCTGTAGGCTGGAGGTCCCAGCGTCGGCTGTCTTTGCAGCAGCTGCAGGATGGTGTGAATATCTGACATCAGCTGAGACTCCAGCCTAAAAAAAGAACAGAAAAACAGCAGTTAGAAAGTCAGACGGACAGATGATCCGAGACAAGAGCAGCTGAATGCATAATTCTGAAAAGTCTGATCATGTAATGGATGAAAACACACTCGGTTGTGCTTCACTGAGCACTAGATGGAGCTTGTGCTCCTCGGTGGCCAAATGAAGAGATCCTGGAAGCACAGAGGCACACTCAGCCTGAGTAGTAGACGAAAGACGCTGCTCTTGCAAGGAGTGATAATGAGCTTTGTGTGGGAGGTGTGAATTCAGCATTTACTGGGGAAATGACTGTGCCACACTCATTTGGTCAATCTAATTATGAGTAGATTTCATCCAGGCTCTATATATAGGGCATCAGGCAAAATCGGGTAATACTAAATAACGTTTTAATTACCTGAAATCCCTCTAATATACACAGACTGTCAAATATTTTGTTCCTGGTTTATTGTGCCGCTCTCTGTAGTGAGACCATTTGCTGACTTGGTGATGACTGATGAGGGATAAAGTAAAAGCAGTCACACAAAGCAGGTGATGCAAAGTGATTTTTTCTTGGCTATTAATAAAGATTTTTTTTTGGGGGGTAGAGAATGCTGCACCAACATTTTTTTTTCTCCCTGTCGTATCCTTTCAGACCAGTCAAAGCCACACGTACACAAAATGACAGAGAAGTGCTGCTCATCCTGCAGCCAGCTAGCATTAGGGGAAAAAACAAGGTCAGGTAGAGTGCAGTGGATAAAATGTCTTATTTGTGCTAAATAAAATAAGCCTGCCTGGTATTTCTGACTGCTGTCTCTGGTTCTCTGTGATAATTCCAGCTAAAAATACCACCTGCTGTTCATTTGTGTGTCTATTTCAGGTCGCCTGCTGGCTGCAGGTGTGTCGTGTAAAATGATGGCCAATGTGTATTTCCGCCACAGAAATAATAATGAGACATAAATGAAACACATTCATTCCAGAAAGTTAAAGAGAGTAAATGCATATTTATTACTTAAATCATGGTGAGTTTAGCTTAAAGGTGGCTTTTGTTGCAAAAACGTTTCAGACAGTCTTGGATTCTGATTACTACTCTGCAAAATCGTACAAACAAACATTTTGTACCAATCCATTCTCAAGTCTGATATGTTCCGGTTCTACAGTGGCACATCCTGCTTCCAGTAGATCCAGCCACCCACTCTGAGTCCAACAGCAGCCCCTGCCAGCTAGTTGCCTTCCTCCACCTACTCGTGTGCATTGGCAATTGAACTACCCATTGCCAGTGATCGCGGAGGGAAGTGTAGCTTACTTTTAGCAGTGTGGGAGGTGACAACTTTAAAAAATAAAGCACTCCATAATTATGAAGTCGCAAAACTGAAACTGTGATGGTGGGATAATTAATAGGAATAATGACAAATTAAATTGTGTTAATTCCTCAGAAAATGATCAAAAACTGAAACTTAATAAGGTGCTTTAACAAAATTTCTGCATAAACCTGTCAAGATTTCTAACTGTTATCACGGCCAGAATGTGCACTGCTTCTACTCAGAGACAGTGTAGACAAGGTGATGGACACATGTAGCCTGTTTCTATTGAATCAAAATAAATTCTATTCAGCTGTTTGCAGTAATAAGCCGACTTTAAAAAACATCAACTGGATATAATTATTACTGAGTTCCTCAAAAAAACAAAACAATCTTAAACCCCCTGAGCTAAAGGTGAAAATTTGCAGCTGATCAGCTGATCAGAGGCGGTCAGCTCAGAGGAGAGAGTCAGGTGTAGAGCCGGACCTTCTGGAGGAATAAACACCCCAAATCACGCTGGATTATGCTCTGATAAAGTGCTCTTTAGCATTAAGAGGAAAGCTCAGAAAATACTTTTCAACTTTTTGGGATTAAAACGTGGAGTTATCTTCACTCCTGTTTATCATCCTGACTGCAGTAATGATCCACGGAGCTGACCTCCATTGTTGGGTGTTTATTTACTTTTGTATGTTGGAGAAATGTCACTGCACTTCTTGAATGTTACGTTACAGAAAGGTGAGGGGAAAAGAAGAGAAAGAACCGAACTCTCTGGTGAGTGCTGAGTTTAGAGATTGACCTGAAAGCAAACACACACACCCCTGCGTGACGTTGCTTGCTAGTTTACGGCTAATGTACAGTAATCTGGCTGTTTGGGGCAAATAAACACAAATGAACTTGCTTAGCTGGTGGTGAACACACCATTTAACAACCACAACTGCTAATAAAAATCTGATGTGACTCAGGCACGTTCATGTTCATGGACGCAGTGAGGTTTTAGTCTTTAGTCTTTAAGTAACCATCTTATCTTATTCCTCTCTGCCTGGCCCTGTCATATATTCTGTTTGTGCTTCTTCCAACTCTTCTGTAAAGCTATAGAATGTTTATACACTGATGAACCATCCAGAGACGCCTACTGCATCGGTTCATAGACATTTTCACAAAAATTCCCTCTTAACTGTTTGTTGTGTCTGTGGGAACTTTGGGAACTCCCCTCAAACTTAAAATAAACTTCTGTGGGTTTGAATGATGAACAAGAAAGTCAGTCAGTCGGTGTATAATGCATTCCATTATTAAAACCCAAGAGCAGACTGTACTGTGTCGAAGCACAGCAGAATATAACACGCGCATGACTCTGGGTCTTTGAGATCCACTGTGCCTCCTGGCTCTTTGTGTTGTAGCTGATGTAGCTTATGAGAGATTGATACACAATAATGTTAAGGTATTTCAGGTAAAGACAACAAATGCACCTCACACTTCAGCAAGACAACGACGTTGAGGCACCACATTTAGTTTTTAAGCGAATGTTTTAACTGTTTCAGCAGATTTCCCACAATAGTTGGCTACTTCCTCAGACAGAAGTGGAGGAAGCATTTAGATAATTTACGTAATTATGCATTTTTTTTGTTTTTTTCCTTTCCTTCAGTGTTTTATATAGGTTCTGGTGCATGTAAAAGGTCTTGAAAGTGAAAAAGCCTAAAGTCCATGCCAATGGGAGCTCCTCACTCCCACAGAAAACACTGCTCCTGAAGTGGCCTGAAATGCCTCGTCAGTAGTCTCGTCCTTAATTCACTGAATTCTTGACACCGCACTACATCACCATGTCAGACGTTTGCGTAACTTATGTTTATATTCACAACAGAACACAACAGAGCCGACTGGAGTCACAGTCAGCGCTGCTGGCGTGTGTGTGAGCTGACCAATCGGAGCAGGCTGGGTATTTGGGAGGGCGGCCTTGGAGAGCCACAGCAGCTCAAACAGAGCGTTTCTGACAGAGGAGGAATACGGTGCTGCAGTACTGATGCATTTTTTGAGCATTAGAGCATGTAAACCAATTTTAGTAGTAACCCAAAATAAAATTATAAACCTGAAAATGAGCATATTACAATTCAATAATGCTAAAATACTGTACGCACTACACCAAAAATCTTATCTATACAGTATCATCAGCTAAATTTTCTAAATTCACAGCTAACGTGTCCACCATTATTGAATTATCTTCACTGATGCTTTTATGTGTAAGCACTGTGCTCTTTCTTTATCTGTTTCAGTTGCAATTATCCTGCATGTGGCCTGAGGTGAGGCGAGATTTTACTGCATCCAAGTGCCACTTACCGGTTTAATAAACTTCCCGTTCTGGAGTATCTCATAGTTTATGACAATTAAATGAGGATGCATACCGCCTCTAGAAATATGTACCTGTTCAGGTGCTCTTGAAGCTGACCCAGGCGCTGTTCTACCTCCCCGTACGTGATTTCGCTGGCAGAATTATCGTCCTCTCTCAGCTCCTGGAACTGTGCTGACTCATCCAGGAAGTCCGTAGGCTTCTTACAGGCCCATTTATCACAGCAGAGATCTGGGGAGCCGAAGCAACACGCATGCTTTACATCCTCACATGTGGGTCAGAACAACGTCATCACTGAACAAAAAAACACTCGACTAAAATAGAATGTAATTAATCTCTACAGGAGAGCTGCGTGTAGGTTCTCTGTCGTAATTCATCAAGCCCTCTTGTACTGGGGAGATTTGTTAACGCAATGTTTTCCAGCAGCAAACTAACTCCGCTGTTATCTCTCCGGGGCACATGTTAGGATTCAGATTGCGGTCCGGTGATATGTACTGAGCCTCTCTTTCTGATTTTAAACACAGAGATGGTTAGTGTGTGATGACTCTATCTGGTGCAGCGGTTTGTGCAGGTGGATCCGCACTTACATGAAGACCATACAGATATGAGGATGCTTTTTAAATGTTTTTATGTTCCTTTACCATGCATTGGCACTTACCTTTCGCCCTCATGCTGCCTTATTTTCTGCACACGTCCAGCAGTAGAGATTAACAATAGCTCCTGTCTTTCACTCAGGTTTTTCCCCCCCTTCCATATCCCCAACTGAGCAGTCTTGCACTACTTGACTTGCCAGACCTGTCAGTGTGCTGTGCTATGCCCATACAAAAATCCTGCCATTTCTATATCAGTTTATCATAGAAAGTTATTGCAGTGTATTTCAAGATCTCGGAGCCAGACTCCTCAGAGAAAAAAGAAAGGAGAGTATAAATTTGGAATCTTTGCTCTCTGTATTCTGTTTCTGTTTCATTGAAGATGCAGACTAATATCAAAGATACTGGTTTAGTCACTCTGTTCAGAGACCATTCATTGTTGCAGATGTATGTATTTAAAGCTTATTAGCCTTATGAATGCGTGAATATTAGACACCTGCAACTGCCACGACAAACACCTTTGAAATCACAGGACAGTTGAATCAAATCTCTCTTCAATGTATGCATGCGTCATAGCTCTGTCTATCAAATAAAAATAGGCCAGCATATATGGCTGTTGTTGATATGTGCAAGGTTGGACAAAAAAACATGAACAGCAGAATGATCAGCTGCAATAAAAATCTGCCTTTGTGAAGCTTGTGACGTCTGTGTACAATAATTGGAAAGCAATTATTCATAAGCTATTGATGCGATTCAATTCAACCATTGCATTTCTATTCCTTTTTTTCTCTCCCTAATTTGGAATGGCTAATGTCCCAGTACGGTGGTACCAGCCAACCAACCAGATCAACATGAACACTTTGTGAAAAAAAAGCAGCAGTCTGATTCATTTTGATGAGACCGGCATGCTGGCTAATCAAATATATAATCAGGCGCACATTCTTGGTTTGTTTCGCTCTATCTGATATCCCTGTGTTAGTGTTGTTCCGAGAACATCATGATTAATGTTGTTTCAGGACCATCACTTCAGAGTGACTTAAAGGAAAAAGTGAAAGAAACAGCGTATGGGGCAAGTCCTTTTGGTTGAGTGGGCTACGTATAGGACTGTCAATTGGGAAACTGGGAATTGAATCGTGCTATGAACATATTATCATACAATTAATTAATTATTGGGTTATGTTTAGACTATCAAAATAGTTGGTTAGGTTTAGGAAAATATAGTTGGGGTTAAAAAAAGACTGTGCTTGAAGGAATAACTTCTCCCATGTGTGTATTTTTCTGGTCTTATCCCCAAGCCGCTAATCTATGACATTAGAAAAGCATGATTGATCATCTTCTTTGACTGTCCTAGAACAAAGTGATGAATGATGTTCTGGGAATGACACCAACTCGGCTATATCAGATTGTGCGTTGGCTATTTAGTAATGTGATTAGAGTAATTCCACCATTTAACTTGAACTGTTGAGACTCAGGACAAAATAACTGTCTCTTTTGGAGGAGATAGCCTTCCTTGCCTACCTTCTTGGAGCAGAAGGTAATAACAAAATATTACCTTCAAAAGATGGCCGTCTCTCGAAGTTGTCTCTGACAACAAGATTTGAGTCCAGGACTGCAGCATTTGGTGGAGAGGGACCCAGGGCTTCTGAAGATCTCTTTAGGCACGAGTTAGACTCCCTCTCCCTCCCAATTTCACCAACCACTTCCTTGTTATCCCCTGTAGAACGGCAATCAACAGCAGTCAGTGGAATAACACTGTACTGTATTCCACATGGAATAGTTGTTCTCCGGTAGCACCACTCGGTGAGCAATAACAAAGAACAAATTTGCAGCCACAAATCATGTGGAAAGAGGCTGTGCACATTTTAGATTCTACTTACCTTTAGACGGATCTGGTGTGAGGGAGATCCTTCTTTTAGTGCTCTTACTGGCCTCACCATCTGAATCACAGTCTTGGGAGCCTGAGGGCTGCAACCACACAAGCATTAGAATCAATGCACTCATTAGTGGTCAATATTTATTCTTTTGAAACAGATTTAAGTGCAATAAAATCTAATGTAGTTTTAACTACCATTGTTAAGCCTTTCATGATAATTATGTTATCAACCTATTGTACATATCTTACTAGATAATCAATATATGGACATTGACTGAGGTTACCATGCTTGCTCAACTGTTATGGAAGTACAGAGCAAGGGAGGCAGGGACAATTATTTTCTATTAACAATGTGATTGCTTGTTAAACAGCATCAACTGAAACATATAGGTCTCATAGCACCGGTGTAATATAGACCTACCTTTGCAGACTCATCTCTTAGGTTGAAGGTGAGCTCCAGGTTGTTGAAGAAGAAGTCGGCAAACTCCGGGTACATGTCTATCACCTCCAACAGGTCCTCTCTCTGAATGGTGCTAAGGTCGCAGTAACTCAGAGCTCGCACGTCAGCGTTGGATTTCCCGGGCTTGCCAAATTGATGGAACATTTCTCCGAAGATGTCATTTTTTCCTGATATCAACACACACAGAGACAATACATTTTTCATGCAAAGGTTCACCAGGACAGGGCAAATAAATGTCCTGGCACGGACATTTACCGGCAGTCACGCGTGTTATAGAAAATAATTTATGTCACAACATCTGCAGGGATTTATCTCACAGTTCCTCAGGCTCGCACTAAAGGGCACCCGACGTGTTGTTTTTTTGTGGATAATAAAAATCAAACAGCCTTTTCCTCTCTGCGTAGATGTTCTCCCAAGGCCCATGCATCATTTGTCTTTCCATCTTTGATCCATTATTTACGCTGAGGAATAACTGCTAACTCAAAGCAACTTTGAAGTTAAGGCAAAGGAGGGTTTAGATTATGATTGACACAAAAAAAAAGTGTGTTGATAATGGCATAATGAAGCCAGTTCTCCAGCAGGCCTACAAGGAAGATGTGAAATCCATCCCATCGAGCTGGGGAGTAAACACTGAAATAAGGGTCCGTTTTGGTTAAATAAAAGGACAAGAGATCTGGTGCGGAGGTAGCGATGAGAAGTCCCTTTGTTGGTCCCGGGGTTCGCTAAATGCCAACACTGTAAGCAGGGGTTCAGGAGAAAGGGATATGATATGTTGGCAGCCGGTGTGCCTTTCACAGCGTGCACCGGACACCTTTCCACCACAGAGGACAGCCTCACACAGAGTGCCGTATCTCTGCCCCACATGCAGCCCTTAGCACAAGGATTTAGATAGTCATTAGCTTGGATTGAAGTGTGAGAGACTAATTCCTCACCTGTGGAACAATGCTAGTGGCCTTGTCGGGCTCATTATAAGAGGAGAATGCTCTGGCACTATCAGCTGACCTCTGCCTTGTCGGAGGCTGGGGCAGTTTGCTGGGTGGTAACACGCATAGCAACGTACAACACATTCCCAACAAATTGAAGCCAAATGGTGCTGATGGAGCGTTATGTTTGTATCGAATATAGGCGGGCGGGTCCATGAGATCACTGACTTTCCCCCGTGTGTTTGTTAATAATGGGCTTTGTGTGATGCAGCAGCTTTTGCTAAGCTTATACCCCATTCTGTCAGGTGCAGCTGCGGAGAGCATTCATCTCATGAATAATGGCAAGTTTAATCCAGGCTTGGCCTGTAGCACCTGGTTATGGTTCACCCATGAAGAAAAAGACAAATACTCATTATTCTAATAAGAGTAATGAGTATTCAGTGTATTACTAAGGTAGGATATTTATTTTCTCTATTTATTTCAAATCTCTATTGAACAGCTTGAACTCATTTCCTTATGCTGTCAAAAAAAAGTGGCAACTATTTCCCCATGTTCTTTGAAAATTGCCAAACAACCTTTCATGCAGCCACCTAATAGAAATGTCAGCGTCTCAGATCTGCCACTTGAGCAGCCCTGTTTGCCCGGAAGACAGGAAAGGGGGGCGGCGGGCGGCAGGCGCACCTTTCCACTCTTGTCAAAATGTGTGAACATGATGCGGTTTAGCTGCTGTAATGACTCGAAAATTATTCACCTAAGGACTCGCATTATAACAGCTAATTCTTTGATGGGCACGCTATTCACACTGAGCCTCCGCGTCCGTATCGCTGTGTTAAGAGAACGTGTGTCCGCTGGGAAACCGCACTGCCTACCCTTCGCTGAGATTACGGCAGAGGCATCTCCACATATTTAAAGATATAAGGCAGCCTGCTCAGAGTGGGAGGGTTAGCTCAGTTAATAATGCAAATGTTTCAGTCAATCAGTACGAACTACATAATTAATACTGTCACAAAAAGTCAACAGCGGAAAAAGCCATGTGCGCATGAAAGGCAAGTTCCGTGTCCTATGTTAACATGAATGTTTTAAATCCACCACATGCCTTGAATTCACATGTGGGTATCAGTGACCTTTTTGTACCTTCCTCTTTGACTATAAACAAAAAGCACAATTTTCAATTTCATATTGATAGAACTTACTATGAAACTCAACAAAACCAACACTGGGTCAGAATAATATGACTTTAATGGTCCAAAATGCGCAACTTTTATTTTGAAGGTGAGCTGTTTTCACTGTGCAAGTCGGATAATGCGACAAGCCGTCACTGAATCACACTGTGCGAAGCATGCATGATGATGGCAAAGCTTTAATCGCATTTAGACAACATTGGCCAAAGAAGAATGAGCTCACATGTGCCAAAAGACAATTGTATTAGCATAAGTAGGACAATTAAATCAGGAAATACCCCCTAAACTGTCAATTTTCACTTAAAACTTGAACAACTGTGGATGAATTATACTTCATGCACAGATCTCTAAACCCCACATGTCCTAAGACCAAAACAAGGGTTCTGTTTTGTGTCTCAACAGGTTTTGATACTGACATTCAGCACACGATCTGATCTTCTGTACAAAAGGGAGGTGACTTTTAGTTGTTCACCTCACTGTGACAAGTCGAGGAGGTTTTCAGAATAGACTGCCGTTACATCCATGGTATGATTGATGGACACAGTGGAACAGGAAACAATGTATTTTAGCTGAAAAGAAGATAAAAACAACAAACTTTGGAGCTTCCTCCACCTGTCACAATAACAGCTTCTTATCATCCGGTTGCCCATGATGATGCACCACATAATCATGGAGGGATTGTATTTACCCAGGATGGCAACCACAATGTCGTCTTTCAGGATCTCAATGGAGCCGCGGGATAGAAAGTAGAGAGCGGTGAGCACATCGCCGCTGTGGACCAGAGTGTCTCCAGGAGGGGCGTGAGTGGTTTTGAAGTGCATGGCCAGGGCCCTCAGGCAGCCTTTGGTGGCTCCCTGGAACGCTTTGCAGTTGTGAAGAAGATTCCTGTTGAGGTGAAGGCAGATATCCGCCTGCAGGCACTCAGGAAAACCTTTTAATACCTGCGACGCAGATAGAAGTATGTGAGAAAAATGCTCAAAGTTTGGGTTCGATAGCCTCAGACAGATGCATTTAGATGATCGTTCAGCGAACCCGGTGGAAGCTGTGAGCAGCAGATGTGTTAAGGTGAGTGAAAGAGACATTGTTATTGGGCACAGAGATAAAGACATGGGATGATAACAAACATGTTGCAGAGCATTAGACTATTAAACACAGCTGGATATCACAGCTTAACACTATCATGTTCATTTATTAAGATGCACTCATATAAATTCTACTGAGATGTAACCGCTGCTGATTTTGTGGGATTTTCATAACAAATGTAGTATATAAAAATAACTGCCACCTGGCTTTATGTAACCGCCCCCCCTGAGGTAAACACACTGCAGAATGCCTGCTCAGCTTTGGCTTTATTTTCTAGAACTGGTTTACACATAATATCAAAGTGAGGAGAAAATGTATTGTGTGATAAAAAAGCAAGCAACAAAGATGCCGCAGCCGTATTCATACCCTAAACCCATTCATTTTGCAGGAGCCGGGGATTAAATCAAGACTTCTGACGTTGCATCCACTTTAAAGGGAATAACTGACTGCTTGCGGTATTATTATTACATAACTTGTTAAAGCAGCAAAACAGACTTTTTTCTGACCAGTATCTGCATTAAACGATCTGCCCTTGTTTAAAGCGTACATAACAGTGGACGTATCTGTAAATTATAGCGATGGATATGAGGAGCTAAATTATGGGGCTGCTTTAATAAATTAATAAATACACATTTAATCTTGATTTATGGCCTAAGTTTCTACCAACATTTCCTAAATTACCTAAGAATGAAGTCCTGCTGTAAGCCTTGCACTGTTATTCTCTCAAATTTAGGAAGATTACAAAATATTTGCTTGAACAAAAAAGAAATAGCTAAGCAGAACACACAAATAAATAAGTGAAGCTACTGATAAAAAAATAATGCAGATACAAAAAAAAGATTAGTTTTATTTTCAGTGCATTTTGGTAGTTTTTTCACACTCAAACTCTTCTCTAGTCTGATTTCTGTGCTTTAAGATATAAAACTACACTATAGCAAGACAAATTCAATACATTTCATAAATAAAAGAAAAGCCAAAAACATTCACATTAACCGTGCACTGTGTCAATTTTGAAGGAGACATTTTAAGTGAAGAAAACAAGAGAAACAGGGAAGGAAAACATCTGTCATGATTGATTTTCATGACTGAATCAGCAAAATAAACAAACTGTCCTCAAAGGGCACAACAATTACTGCTTTATTGAAAAGATGCCATTCTTGCCTCAAACAGACCTAATTCCCCTCTGAGACAGAGGACATTTTGTTTATTTTGCTTCTAAATATTTGTTTGATTTATTTCTATCAAAAACAAGTTGTTTATGATAGAAATAAATCAAACAAATATTTAGAAGTTCTGATAATTATCTTCTTAATATTGTACATATAAACTTTCTTTCAGTTTGAATTTCTTTCTTTCAAAACTACATAAATAGTGCAACTTTAAGTACTTTGATTACATGTAGAATGTTGATCAATTTATGACACAAGTTCAAGGTAAAGGGTCACATTTTAGCTTTATCATGTAGATTCAATGTGAACAATTTAAATTACTTGGTTTGATCAAATTAAATGAATACATACCTGATGCATTTATTTGATTATTACATAAACAGTTAAGGGGAACTTCTACATAAACACAACATGTTTATTTTTTAAGAATTCTACATAAAAGTAACACACTTCAACACTTCATATTAATCCATTTCCTATAATAAATCACACATCCATTTTTCTAATTTATTCACATTTACTCCACATGATAGAAAACTTCTACATTAAATGTGACTCTTTACATTGAACTAATGTAATGAAATCATATGGACAATTTATATCAGTCAATTTTTTTGGTGTGTACATGAGAGAGGGAATTTTCTAATACCGACACTGTCAGGACGGTGGGGATGTTATTTTATACAGTGCTGAAACAATTACCAATTAAACCTCGAAAAAGACAAGAAATAAAAAAAAAATGTACCTCCTGCTCTTACCAATGTAGAGATGTTAATCCAGATGAAAGCAGACAAGAGAAAGAAAACTATTTTTAGAATCTTGCATATACAGTATTTCTATCAATCAGTGAGATTCTGCAGGACATCATATCAGTTACAGTAGCAGACAGATGACGGCGGCGATTCTTTTCATTTACCGTGTTCATGTCGATGCCGTTGGTGTAGGTCCAGGAGTGTTGGAAGTACTCCTCCAGCCTTTGCCTCAGTGGGTTGGGAATCTGGTGAAAGCGTATGAACTCCTTGACCCGTAACATTTGAGCGTGATAGCGGGCCGTACCGGAGTACAACCTCTGGATGATGGCAGAGACATTTCCAAAAATACTGGCGTACATGAGGGCTGAAATACAGACAAAGTGATCAATAGATAAGTTGAGCTACGCTCTACAGACCGCTTGGTGTGTTTTCCTGCAGAGACACACTGTTAACTTGAATTAATTTAGCGGTAAACACAATCTGTCTAGTATCGGATCAAAAGAAGTGTATGCCATTAATCATTTCGAGTTCTGCTGCAGCCAAAAACAGAACAAAGAGAGTAGAGAGTCCATATCATACTCACAGCCGATCAGCATGACACAGATGGAAAAGATCTTCTCTGAGTTGGTGTTTGGAGAAACATTTCCAAAGCCCACGCTGGTCAGACTGCTGAAGGTGAAGTAAAGTGCTGTGACATACTTGTCCTTTATAGAAGGACCAGAGCTCGGATCGCTGTAGTTGTATCTCTTCCCTATGGACACACCCAGATTGTCCAGCCAGCCAATCTTGTGCTCCAGGTAGGGCTTCTCCACGTTGCCGATCGCGTACCATATACAGGCCAGCCAGTGGGCAATGAGGGCGAAGATGCACATGAGCAGCATGAGGACTGCAGCGCCGTACTCAGAGTAGCGGTCCAGCTTCCTGGCTACACGCACCAATCGCAGGAGCCTCGCTGTCTTCAGTAGGCCAATCAGAGTGGTGGTCTAAACAAAATGTAGAGGAGTAATTTGAATGTTAATATGTTAATATGTTCACTATTGGACATTTGTCATGCAATTCTCTCATCATGAAACAATCTCTTTTGTTGCATATCTCCCACTTTAAGTGCACTCTGACTCGTTTTCTTAACAAAAACTAATCTACAGTGGCAACAAATCATGAGAGTCACTTCCCAAATGGAGATAACGACTCTAGTGGCAACTCCCTGCAGTTCTTTGGTCAAAGGCAAATGAACAGAGAAGTGAGGACAGCAGCAGCAAACAGATAAATCCTCATTTATTCAACAGCCAACCGGCAGCAGCACTCACTCAGCGGCACCTTGGGAGTTTGTTGCTGCTTCCGTGTCATCAGGAAGGGTTTTAGCAACACTAACCAACCATCCGATTAATATGGTCGTTTATCTAACTGACAATTACTGAACGGCCATAGAGGACAGAGTCAATGTCTGCAAACAACAGAGACCCTCTTTTAAAACTACTGAGTCGGTGCTGCATTTAGTCATTTCCCTCATTCTTGTTTCATGAAGTTAAAGTTACATTACGTTAAAGTTGTTTAGAGGAAAAACCATATTGTGATTATTCTGACAGAAATTAAAGGTGCACTATGTATGTTTGGTGGATATATTTTAATCGATCAGAAAAATAATTCATTGATTGATTTTCATGCCATACTAAATAAACAAGCTGTCTTCACAGGACAACATAGTTTGACTTTGTTTACATTTGGCGGACCCTGCCACCCTTCTAGCTTTAAACACTGTTTAGGGACTTTATTCTCCTTCTGTGGACAATTTGTTTATTCTGTTGTTACTCTTCTGTTGCCACTGTTGTTGATTTATTGATAACTACCATATCAATATAGTCGATACTAAACTCCGAGTTTGAATTTATTTTCCATAACTACAAAGCACCTCTTTAAAGCAACAATGAGGAGCTTTCAGTTTTTGTTAATTCCAGCACCCCTTCTGAAAAAAGCGGTACGATCTGTTGTAAAGATCTTTGCTAAGAGACTGCAGGATGAATCGCAATGTGTTTATATGTGTTTTATTTTATATTTTATATATATGATCGGACGCAAGCACAGACATTAACAATGAATATATAAAAGGCAGTCTTTTTGCTGATGGTCTCTAGGCTGTTTCAGGTCAGTTACAATCCTCAGAGGAATCATAAGACTGTTTCACAAACACTTATAAGTTCCTCATAGTCACTTTGAGTAGCAAACAAACATATTTTCAAGATTTCTAAGCAAGGACATCTATGCAACATGACAGTTCTTCATTTCTAAGCTGTTCTTTTTCGCATTTTGCCTTTATCAAAAAACAACTTCTGACATTTGGATATTGTACTGCCATAATATTTACTCGATTACATTTTTTTCTATTCATTTTGCAGCTACAAATGCTAATTTCATTATTTTTGAATCCAGGCATTATTGTGCATTGCCATTAGTAAGTGTTCACAGTGGGTTCTTTTTGGAGAGACTCACATCTCCACAGCCGTTTGTAACTGGGTTTTTTGTTCTTTTGAAAGCGCACCACTAACCACTCCTTTTGTTCTGCTTTATTGACCCTATATCTCTTGGTTATAATGGTGCTGAAAGCAGGAATTTGGAAAAAGCAGTGTCAATAAAACCTGACTGAAAGCATCATTTGCAGTCTGTTTTCAGTATAACATATGAAACCTTTGACTTCACTGTGAGCGTTCTGCTTTCTTACGCAATTTTTATCTGAAGTGGAAAGCGCCAACTTTTTCCCCCTAGCGATTTAAAGTGGTACTATCATTGGCATCGTTTTTCCCTCTCAGTAGCAACTACAAACAGCCAACAAGGAAAAAAAACTTGAATGAAGTCATTCATTTAGTCTATGATGGAAACATGAAGGCAGACAGAAATTGTGCCAGGCTGCCAGCCTGACTGTATCACCAGTCAGCTTTATTTCCCTGGGAGATTTTGTGCGGCAGATAGAATGGCACAGTGAAAGTGAAGCTGACAGGAAGGTGTCGTTGTTACACATTGTGTAGTCCAGATTTACTTCATAATGACATGTTAAAGCAAAAACATGTCTATTTCCAGTTTAAGCATTAACATAACAATTTGGTCTTCAAGACAATGTACTTAGTCCAACTTTTGTTTTTATTACAACCAAAGATAACAGAATAAAGTGCTTTTAATTGTACTAAAGGCATTTCGTGGTTATCATTGAAGATCAGTACTATTGCTTTGCAACAATTAGTCCTTGGGTTTAAGTCCACTGTTTGACTTAGGCCTTTCCATGGAAACTCAAGACACCCATCATACAACTGTGCTGAGAAATATCATCAACTAATTATAAGACGTTAATATCAAATATGAAAAACGAAATGTTGGCCTTTAAAATGTCAAACTGGTTAAAC
>OMLP01012175.1:3733-28191 GCA_900302685.1 Spondyliosoma cantharus | reverse complement strand
CCCTCTTGTCTATTCCTCTCTAATGGGAACTCTGTCAAACATTTAGGGGTTCAAGTCAGGACAAAGCACTCAACTTCTTTTCTGCCACATCCACAGTGGAACAGCTTGAAGTAAATCCTTTGTTTTTCCCTCTAAAAGTTATTATTATTGACAAAACACAGCTTGATGCCAATTTTGCATAATGCGGCTCACAGTATGTTCAATCTTCTGGCAACAACTAAGTTGCACTAAAAAGCAACAAGACATTGATTGAAATCTATTTGAAATGCATTCCCTGCACTAATCAAAAGGTTTACTTAAGCGCTTGTAGGTTAAAACCGTCTTATTAAGCTGCTAAATTAAATGAGCCTCGTGAAAACCATCTGCCACTGTCTCAGTCGCTTTTATTTTCTGAATGAGAAAGCAGCTGAGCGGGACCTTGCGTGTTCAGTCTGAAAATCATAAGCCGGAGAGCTATAAATTCAAGTAATGCATCGGCATGTTATCACAGTATATGATGTCCTTTTTATAGACCTGAGAGGGGAAAAGAATAGCTTTTGCCTTCAGTTAATTTTTGAATGAATCAAGTTACAAGTGTCAAATAATCATGGTCTACATTAGGGGCAAAAAAGGGAAGAAAATGTGTTTTTTCAACTTATTGTGAAAATGTGATGTTTTATGATTTATCTGTTCAACTGTCTTGTGAGGTAAACAAACGTCCATTTTCTTTTTGATTTGTTTTCATTCACTGAACTGACTCAGTAGCAGCAGCAGCAGCAGCAGCAGCCGCATCAGCAGCAGCAGCAGCAGTGGAAAAGATGATTATGGTTTATAATCAGGAGCTTTTCTGGTGTAATGGAGTGCCTACAAAGCACGATAAAGCACTGAAGTGGATCCAGAGCCTGAGGGGGACATATCCTACCAACAAACAAGCCAGCAGGCCTGGCAGCCGGCCTACCAATGGCCATCTCACATCTGCATGTAAGCTGTGCACACAGCCCTGTTGGCCTGCTCCTCACATAAATGCATCATTGATTGCCATTTGGTAAGCCATTAATCCGTGTAAATGGATTCTAGAATGAGGACCATTCAAAAAAAAAAAAAAAAACTGAAAAAAGGAAAAAAAAAAACAAACATGCAATTTAAAGTAATCCTTTCAGAGCCGAGACAGAAAGATTCAGGCTTTAAGTAGAGGCCCAGGGGCACAAGTCTGGACTTAGTAAATGGATAACAGTGCAAGCATGGCGGAGCTGATGTGTAGTAAAGCTCCCTGGGAAAAAAAGAAAAAAAAACAGGTAAAAAAAAATATATGCATTAGAGATGACATACCTCATCTGATCCTGAGCCGAAGATAAGAAGGTCAAAGGGGATTGCTGCCACCATGTCTATAAGGAACCAGCCTTTAAAGTAATGGATTGCAATCTTTGCCGGATCGCTGACCACCTCCTCGTTGTGGTTCACGTAAGTGGTCCTGAAGTTAATGAGGATGTCGATGATGAACATGATGTCCACCATTAAATCCACCACGTTGAGGGGGCTGCAGGAGTATCCACATTCACGCCTCTTTTGCTCCTCATTGTCATTGAGAAGAAAAGCAGCAGAGTAGGGAGTGAGGATGGCCGTGTAGATGACCAGCAGCAGGATCAGCCAGTCCCACACAGCTTTGAAGGGGCTGTAGTGGAGGATGGTGAACTTGTCAATGCGGGTCGTCTGGAGTTTGTACTCTGGCAGCACGTCAGCACCGAGTGACAGGACCTGGAGGAGTGTTATGAGAGGGTCAGAGCAGTGAGGAAACCACCAGCTACACCACTCCAGCTTCACTAAGTGTCAGCCTCTGATAGTAAGACAATTTTATTTTCTTAAACGTGTCTAAATGGATATGTGTCTCTTATTACCCTTCTGACAATCTAATCAAAGATACCTTCAAGTAGTCCATCCATCCATCCATCCATCCATCCATCCATCCATCCATCCATCCATCCATCCATCCATCCATCCAACCAATAGACCAACCAACCATTCCATTCATTCAATCTTTGATAACTGGCTATCCTTTGGAGGTTCCTGGGGAACTGGAGCCGACCCTGATCGACATTGGAAGGAGTTATTTTTCAAGGAACTAAATGGTTCAGCCCTTTCAACCTGTTGTTGTCTGCTTTTCTAAAGATTTGTGACAATTAGGCAAATAACTCCTCTGATGTAAGACAAAGCGATGGCTGTTGACTATACAACAACAAGACCTGGACATTGTCCCCAGTCATTCTGTTGTATACTTTCTCCAACGAGTTTCCAACACAAGAACAAGTAACTCTTGCAGAAACTCACTCCACTGCAGGGATCAAAGTCTGAATTTAATTCTGCAGACGTTTTACCTCACAGAAAGCACCTGCTATGGAGATTGCAGCCAATCAGTCAGATTCTGATTGGTTGAGTAATTGCAGCATCTCATTTCAGCAACCGTTTTTAAAAAATGTTTATTATTTGTTAGTTGTTTAATTTGTTCATTGTGTTTCATCACATTAACATGGATTTTAGAGCAGAAAGTATTTGACAGATTGACCAACAACACTCATTGTTTTATGGTTGTGCGCAAAAATCACATTTAAAAGCAGCTGTGGCTTTTTCATACATCTAATTTGCCTAATCCTCGCAGGTATTTATACTTTACAGTGGCAGAAACACAGACCACAATGAGCTGAAGGAACCTTTTCCTTCCTTGAAAAGTAGTTCCTGCAACTAAAAGTTCTGGGTACTTTGGGTAGAAATGTGGCTCATGTTGATGTGTCAAAGCGCAATGAACAAAAGGAAAACTGGTTTGTGACTGCAGATTTTTCAACAAAGGTGGCTGATATAAAATTATGCAAGTACTCAACCAATTACAAAAATAGAATGTTGCAAGCACCATCCCCAAAGTTCCTGTACTTTTGGAAAGTACTACCCCTCGAGCAAGAACCTTTTCAGGAGATAAAATAATGCCCCTGAACTTAATTAAGACACTCTTCCCTCTGGCGGACAAAAATTCCTCCAAAAGTTCCTCATCCATGAGAAAAAATTAAATGCTATAGAGACAAACAACCATTCACACCTACGGGCAGGAGTCGGCAATTAACCTGCATGTCTTTGGGTTGGGGAGGAAGCTGGAGCGCCCAGCCAGCCGGCGGGTTGGAACTGAGCACCTTTAGCTGTGAGGCGACAGTACACCAATAAATTCTACCTCATTCTTATGATAATTATTGTCGAAGTCCACCAAGTAAATCACAGACTTCAAGGATGATTTGACAGCAACGGTGAAACACTATTGAAAGTGCTCTGCCATCAAATAGTATTAAGTAAAGGCAGCCACTGTAGTATAACAAGTAAATGAAATATGTGACTGTCACTTGCGAGAGGCACTTTCTGTACACTTGGTAAAGACTATGAGCATTTTATTCTACTGACAATGAAGTGGGGAGAAAAGCCATATAAACTAGTGCTGGTAGATATCTCTTTCCATATATTTTGCTAAGTAAACATTTGTTTTAATCTCCTCACATGAACAAACTCTGACTGCACCTTAAATTATTCAGTGTGCTCTGGAAGGCCACGCTGTCCCCTGTTTTTGGCTTAATAAGCAGTGGCAGACAAAGAGAAAAGGGCTCTCCTCTGGCAGAAAATAGTGCAGGAGTGAAGATGAGGGCAGCAGGTCTTTCTATTCATTTGAGCACATTCCCCTATGTTCAACACATGAATTATAGATTTCCCCATGCTAGCAGCCGGGGAAATAGATGTGCTGTTCACATCTCACTCATGTCTCCAAACTCAGGTCAGCAAGGAGGGAGAGGAATCATGATTAAAGCTGTTCTTAATTTATGAATCTGTTGAAAGACGTTTAAGTATAATGTTAATATAAATATATAATTCCTAATTCCTTTTGGCTTTCTATTTAATGCAATCAGATCAAAGGTATTCATTAATCAGAACGTCCAACAAAAGCCTGCACCCTTAGCTGTCCTTGGCAAATTGGCATCAGCTGTGCTACTAGTCTTGTCAACAGGGAATTCTGCCACCAGATAGCCCTTGTTTCTGACATATGACAGGAACTGCTGGTCCTGCTGCATTGTCCTTAAAGCAATAAACGGGATCCCTACTGAAACCCCGCAGGAGTGTTATGAGCCTCCATTTGAGCTCACAAGTAAAAAGATGAATGTCTTTAATGAGGGATCGGCGTCCTTCCTCTCCCTCCTCTGAACAATCACCCTTCGCTGATGTTGATGAGTATAAATTGAAACCCTTGATTCTTGACTATCCTCCCCGCTTCCTCAGGAATTCAGGATGCCCAATTACCCTTTCCCTTGTGTCCTTTTCCTATGTAGCAGGCAGATATGTCTTGCGTCAGTGAACCATGGGATCACCAGCTCCTGTTGCAGTGACAAGATACTATCCCTCTACCAGCTTCCCACCCACAAACAAAACCAGTTGGGATTTTTGAAATACAGAGCCAAGGATTATTGAAAATTGAAATCTGTGCGAGTATGCATTTCAAAATACATTTCACATTATCAAAGATGCAGATGTCACAGGAGGACAACACGGCTTGCATGATGCTAAAGACACTGTAAGATCAAATGAAGCGAGGCTTGCCGACTTACCTGTGTGACTTTCTCTGTGACATTGTGAGTTCTGTCTTTGACCTTCGGGGCTATGATGGTTGTCTCGGATGTCGGCGGAGAGTGAGGCTTCTTTTCAGTACCTTCGGAGAAGTTGAGTGCAATCAAAGGGATTTTGTTGATGGTGCTATACTTGTTGATGTTCGAATCAGAGGTAGATCCAAGCAGGCTGGACTTCACATGATTATAAGGGCCTGGTGGTGTAGAAGAAACAGCAGACGAGTAAGTGCCCTCAGTAAAGTAAAATAAATTTCAATTAGATGAGTTAATAATCTTACATGATATTTTAAATGGTACCATTGATAGGAGCTGGAATTAAGTGAAGCAATTACAGTTTTTTGTCTTGTAAGCATGGACTTAACAAAGATTTAAGGAACGCTTGATTGATTTTAAACCTAATTTCCACGATTTAGGTATGAAGTTGTCATAACACTGAAATATAGCTCTTTATTATGTAGAGGTACTGAGGAAGCCAGGTGTGCAGTGGCACCCTGCGATGTTTAGCTCATGCTTCTTCAGCTGGTTGGTGCACTACAGCTCAACTAGCTTATAATGTTAAAAATAGGGTTGGCCGCTGAGAACTATGCTGTGAATTAGAGTCGATTACAAATTTAGAGGACCAGATGATTCATTTAGAGACATTTAAAGCTTTCAAATTCACATTTTCTTAAAAGCAAAGTTTTGACCAACTGCAGTTATCACTGGTTAGGCATGCATCAATGCATATGTGTGGACTGGAGCAACTGTACCTCTTACTGAAATCATTTTGTAAAGAATTTATGTTTCTGGAACCTTAGATTTTCCAACAGATAGTGTGTGCTTAATGACTCGCACATCTTGGAACAATATCTCGGTAGCAGAGCTGCTACGGTATCACATAACACAAGCATACATTCAGGTATGCAGGTCAATCTGAAAGCAATACTTTGATTAGCACATGATGAGAGCAAGTTTGAGGCTAACAGGATCATAATATGACTTCATAGACTGCCAATGTGACAAAATCCTGAGTGTAGGTATACAACTATTTCAAATGTACCTTGCTTGTACGTCATGCTCCAAAACAGCACCAAGCAATGAACTCATGTGCAGAAATACATGATTATTTCTGACATGGCTCCTATTGTCTAAAGGCAGCAAATAAAGAAGAGCATTTCCTTAAAAAATATATACACAGTTAAGAAAAGATAATAAGTGCAAAGATAAGCGTAAAGTAGTGGCTCATACATACTACTGTTGAAGACCGACTCTATAATCTGTGTACAATGCCTTGCATTGTCACTCAGTGATGTGATGGCTAGGCTTGTTCTGTACTACATACCTTCACTTGTATGGCGATCCCCGAATACACTTTTGGAATTGGAATAGCCTTCAATTTCATGGACGGACGAGGCTCGCCTCATGCTGTTGATGCTCCCTCTGGGGAAGGTGTTTGACAGGGTGGTCGAGGACTGGTGCGCCTCTGTCCGGTACAACTTCTCCCAGGGGAGCTTAGGAGACGACTGATCAACTGGCTCATGGCCAACACTAGCCTGGGAAGAGTGGCGGCTCGAGCTTATTAGCCCCTGCGTGTCATTGGCCTCAATGGGACTGCAAATGCTCTTGGTGGGTGAGGGGAAGCTTTGCAGAGCCACCGAGTCCTCATTCTCTTTGGGTGAGTCCACCATCACAGCATCGGGGTCCTCTTGTGGAAGAGATTGCTTGTTGGTGTTCATCAGGCTCAAAGCGGCCTGGCGGAAGCGGAAGAATCTGCTCCTCCCTGAAAGTTGAGAGGAAATTATGAGAAGGCTCATTAAGTTTTAAGTGTACAGCACTGAAAACTAAAAACATCCGATAAGAATTGAATGATTTTCTGACAAATGAACAATGAAATTCATGTCTGGATTAGATGTCTGTTCTGTTTAGAACACATGAATGGAAAAAAACGGAAAAACTGAAAGATCTCTGAGTTAAAGCTGATAAATAAAAATCGTAAAATTCTCATATCAGCGCCTATAACCATGAGAAATAAGGCAGATTCCACTATCGATTTATAATGCCTCATTGATTTCAGACAGAAACTCAATCTGTGCACAGAAAAGCCATATTTTTAAAAATGGACCCAGTAGCAAATGTTAATGACCTCTTGGGACAGAGTGAAAGTTTTGGCTCATTAACAATAGAAAGGGAGTGAAAGTGAGCCCTGCCTCACTCGTGAGGCACCCGTCCCTCAGCACCCTCCTTATATAACGTCACTGCCATCTGTTTCCATTCCCGGGCCAAATGTGCTGATGTTACAACTATAGCAGCTTACAATAGAGCTGTGACACTCAACAAGTTTCCTGGAGAGGAACCTAATGACATCCTGAGCTGAGATATGGACAGCCTTCCTGTCTCTTGTCTGCAGGGAGCCTGTGTCATCTATACGGTCGCTTAAACTGAATGTTCCTAAAATACACACTGACACATTATACAACACTATGAAACCGAATAGTACCCATATTTTACTTTCATATTTCCCTATTTTCAGTTGGAATAAAAGTTTAAAATGTCAAGTGTTCCAAATCAGTTTTCCGGAAATTTTATGGCGAGCAACTGAGAGGACCTTTATTTTTAGCAGCAGTAGTGGCCTGGCTCTGGGGATGGCAACGGCAGTCTGTTGGTGTGAGTGACTATATCTTAGCAACTCTTCAAAGGATTCCTGTTTCATTTTGTACATGGATTAATGGTCCCTGAAAGATGAAGCCTTCAGACTTTGGAGGCCCTCTAACTTTCCCTCTTGCATCACTATGAGGTTAACATTTGTGTTTGGATGGATATGAAATTTGGTGCGAAAATTAATGTTCGCCTCAAAACTTTGTTGATTTTTCCAATGCAAAACTCACATTCCCATTAGCCTCATCTGTACTTTGTGTTTTCTGATAATACAGCAAATGTTAGCATGCTAAAATGTTCAACTAAGATGGTTACATTATTACACATTAGAACTGTTAAACATCAGCAAGTTAACAGCATCATTGGGAGCATGTTAGCATGCTGACGCTAAAATTTGGCTGTTGACTCTCAGGCTTGATTAAAGTGAAAGGGTCATTGCGCTCGTAACCAAAGCTTACGACAAATTTTGCTTTAATAAAACGGAATTAATCAACATGTGAAGTGAGTTAACAGGCTTCATTCGTATATGTGGAGGAAATAACTAAATCAGGAGGGCTTGTTGTTTCAGCCTCAGCAATTCTATTGATTCGTGGGGAGTCGAAGGATTTTAAACAGTCATGTGAGAATGATTTAGGAGTGCAGCAGCCTTGGAAGCAATATCAATATGGCATTTAAAGATGCTGATAAGTGGTGATTTTCCTCTTTTCAGGAGCTGTTGTTCTAGATTGACATAGATGGCTGTTTTCTCTTTCCTCGTCCTTTTCTCTCTTCCGGCTTCCACAAAGGAACGTCCCTTATTGTTGTTTATATAAAGGTAGACCGCTGAGACTTGACCTGAGGAGCTGGCCCTCCTGCGTTGGACCAGATGGGGTTTGATCACTGGTGGTATCGTCTCACTGATGTACGGGTCAGTACATTTCCGCTTGAATTGCGTGACTGGTAATATTTTGGTTTATTTTCATCACAGAGTGGGCTGATATCTGCCATGGTGTGATTCTGGGTTGAAAAACACATGGGGGCTGTGTTGATTAAATTTCCTCCTGATTTTCCTGGACACTCCGTCTATGTATAGGACAGATCTGTTATTAAATTTGTGTGTGTTCCTCTGGAATTTTCCCCAGGTCCTGCCGCTAAATTGACAAAAGCCTTTTTCAAAGTTTTCCTGAAAAGGCTTATGAGCAGCTTACAGTCCCGTCTTGACATCTCTTCTGAGGAGGTTTCAATTTACATCTTATTTTATTGGACTCTGGTGACTCACACGAAACTCTTATGTGAACTTAAAAACTGTAGCTAAAATGACTTTACGTGCAAATGTTTCAGAGAGCTGTGTCTACCTGGGACTCCCTACGAGTGAGTAGACTGATTAAATCTCTCGGTTCAGTGATGAAAAGCCTTCAAGAACAAAACAGTCACTCCAGTTGCCTATGATTACGTATTTATAAATACCCTGCTACTGTATCTGGCTGACTGGGAATGTCTCACAAGGGGAGATACTGAGGAAATCATGTTTATTTTTACTTCCGCCACGGAGCTGATGTTGTCGCCCGTCCCCATTTGTTGGTTGGTTTGTTTCATAGTTTGAGTGTTTGGTTTCAGTTATTTCCTGTTTTATTTTGTAGTTCTCTCCTCATGTGCCATGTTTTTCTTTTCACTTCCTCCCTTTGTCCATTCAGTCTCTTTTCGTCTTCACAGGTGTTTCACTTGTTAAGTAGTACCTGTCTATTTAAGCCGGTGTTTTTCTTGTATTCCTTTTCCGTCTGTTTGCTCTGTTTCCCCAAATCAGTACTATGTCTTCTGTGTTCCTCATGTTCGAATTCTTGCCTGTGTTCCCAGTGTTTCTTTGGTTTATACTTTAAACATTTTTTTTTTGTATTTCTGTATTGTCATTGATTGCCTTTCGCACTTGCAAAGGGTCCTCACTACTTTTGCAAACTGTGACAGGTTTGTTGGTTGGTTTATCAGCAGGATGACACAAAAAATGTTGGTGTGGATTTCACTTTCATAAACTTTACGAGATGCGTTTTTCCGCATTTTTCGTACATTTCTTAGGGAATAATGCATGGATCTTAATGAAAACACTAGTATGGTAATCACCAAGGCCTGCCAGTCCCCATTCAATTCAGTCAAGCCTAATCCAATATGAAATAAAGCACATTTAAATCGGCTTCATCACAAGATTCGCTTGGTTCCACATCAAATTGTACTCACTTACAGATACCAGCTACCTAAATATGCCTAATTTCTTTCAAGCTCTTTTATTAAATCAAACCTAATCCAGCTATCAAACTGTTGGGCCTTGGCGGAGGTATGCTCTCTATTGAGTGCCACTCTAATTGTCATTGTGACAATTTGCAGTTGAGTGTAACGCGACGAGGATGAGAATAAGCATTCTGCTCGTACCCTGCTAAAAGATGCCCATTTTTTTCCCTTTGAGTTGTAACTGAATTGCTGCTTTAAGGAAAAGAGTTGGAGGGATCTTGTGGTTTTTCTCATGAGTGAGGGCAAAATGGAGCTTAAGATTAGATCGATGCAACATTAGCAGTGACATGGGCTTTATATCACATTGTTGTGGTGAAAAAGCGGAGCAGAGCCTGGAGGCAAAGCTCTTGATTTCCTGGTTGATTTATGTTCGAGCCTTTAGCTATGCTCGCGAGCTGTGTGTAGTATTCAAGACGAGATTGCCGATACACACAGCCAACATGACTTTCCTTCACAGGGTGCCTGGGCTCACCTTGAGGGACAGGATGACAGAAAGAGCTTGGTTTGCACTTGCCGATCCTTCAAATTGAAAGAAAGTGGCTAGACTGGGCCTCTCTCTTGAAAGTTCATTGATTGTCATGAAGCTTTGTGAAACCACTAATACAGCTGTAAATGCCAGATTTCTGTATTTAATCTGCAACGTAAATACGTTTCTACCGTAAAATAATCTAGCTAGATTCTTTTATGGATCTTTTATAAATCTAGCTAGATTCTTTTATGGTAGGAACATATTTACGCTTATTTTTCTCACGTTATTCTTATTCCTGTGCAGTGGGAGCATGATCTCCCTTTTATGTAGCAGCAATTACATCGATGTGAAAGTGTCTGAAATAAGAGTTAGGGTTCAAGAGAGTAAGCATGGCGATGGTGAAGTTTTAAGTCAAAGTAAGCTATTATACTGAATAATGTATAATATGCATCCAGTTGGGGACACAACAGTAAAAAGAAGTCACTGTGCAGTGAACACTGTATCCTTCTGTTGGGTAATTTCTAACTATTGTCTCTGGTTATGGTCCTCGAAGGCACGTTGAGGATGCTGAATAGTGTGTTCTAGATGGCAGCTCAGGGAAAGAGGGATTACTCTCTTCCAGGCTCAATATTGTGCTGCAGTAGTTGACACCTGCAGGCTTATTGCCTGCTGTCAGCACCGGATCATAATTAGCCCCCCAATGTCCAACAATCACTTTCCACAGCCTGCTACACTAAAACCTATGGCCAAGCTATTTGGAAATGTTCTCCCTGACCATCTCAGGTAAAATGCGTGGGAAAAAAAAGTATTTCTCTACTGTTTCTGTGTTTCTTTTTGGTTTTTTTTAAGCAGTGATGTGAGAAAGTCCTTCCTCTGCCAATGGGACTGTTATGTCATTCTGCTTTAGAGGCCTGATAGCTTGAAAGGAATTATATTTGCAAGGGTGCCAGTGAAATTTTGCTCTAGATGGTATTAAAGATAGAATATGTAACAATTCTGCATTAGTTTGGCTAAAAACGACCAGACCAATGTTATAAATTATGTTGATCTGTGTACTTACATTATCCCAAAACGTTTCCAACAATGTTCAAACTCAGGGAAATCTGTCATTTTATTTTGGGCTGCCTGCCATTATAACTTTTGAGAGAGTCAGAGAGAAAGAAAGGAAGTTGTGTGACTAAATGTAATACAAATACAAATACGTACACTACCTTGTCGTGACCATTTCTGTCTGAGCCACAGAGATAGATTTTCATCAGCCACAGTGGTTGTTGCCTTTGCTGCAAACAACAACTCCCATGCTGCCACACTATTTTTGTAACCCCTGGCAGCAGAAATTATAATTTGTGGGTTTAAAAATGTACACATGCATCTGAAATGAAACGCAGAATATGTGGGGGGAATTGTTCAATATGAGCACTTGAAGCTCAGGTAAGTTTAATCAGGAAGACTTTCTTTGTACTCCTTCATTTTCACTTCGCTCTCTTTCTCGCTCAGATTTTACCACAATCATGTTGCTCTTTTCAGTCCATGTGAGCCATCAAACTGACGTGGTCTGAACAGTAAATGGACTTGCACTTATATATATCAAATCTGTTCTCATCTCTGCTGTTGTCAGCTTTCATTTCAGTGTGTAATCACTGAGACCCTCCTCCAACCCATTCACCTCCGCTTTATCATATCTAGTACCCACAAGGGTTGGACGATGCCTACCGAGTTGGCATATCACGATGTCCCCCTGATGGAAAATGACATTGTTATTTGGAAAGGAGGGTGGGGTGCTACGTGTGTCTGAATTTGAGGTGGTGTGCTCCACTCAGCTGTAGTCACTGCTGTCTCCTACTGTCGCGCTGGCAGCAACCTCCAACTGTCTCCAATCACCAGTGAGGGGAGTCAGATCAACTCTAACAGCCCAGCCTAGCGAGCATCCAACATATATCCATTAAATGGGTTCAAAAGGGTCTTCATCTCTGCACCATGTGTCCGTAACTTAGCTGTGTTCAACATTACTGCACTAGGCGGTAATAAACTTGTTTTCATTTTGTCTCTCACATGTCACTAACACTGACAACTCCTGCCTTACCTCAACACAGTGTTTCCCACACATAGACTTTACTTAGACAGGTCTTCCAGATATATTAATCTATATCAATTTTAGCATTTTTTACTTGAATTTTTATCCGTCTATTGACTAACTAGTGGACAATCTGCCTCTCGCTCTTTCCCTCCCTTCTACCCTCAATCACACATACTTTTCATCCTCCACCGGCCCGACCCTACGGGCCAGGTTGTGCTCATCAGTCCACTCCTCATCACATCCACCTTCCTCCGGTCTCTTCCTCCCATCCCCAGTATTATGGCTCCATCGGGGCTTTTCCTGTATGAGCTTCCCCCTTTAAAATATCATGATGTGAGGACGAGGCTTATACTCAAAATGGCAATAAAAATACTTATTTGTTCCTGATTGCAATAATACAGGCTCATACTGAGCAGCTGAATCATACAATTATTTTTACAAATTTATTCAGTTTTTAAGACCCTGTTTATGTCAAAGCAGGTACGGCGTAAGACTACAGTTATTTTCGGGGCTGCTCAAAGCCAACGACAACAGTGACATACTTTAAGCGTGATGTGTGCATGTAGTCGAGACCTTTCTAATGTAAAGTCACATCATATGTTTATCTGCCCCATCGAACCGCAAATCCCCCTGCTGAAGCGCTGTCACCAGCGATCAGCTCTGATTAGCATCGCTAGCGACGGACACAGGCGCCCACACACACATATGCATGCGTGCGCACGCTAAAATACACACATACACGCGGAGTAAAAGCACAAGCCCAATGTCGGTGCCTCGGAGGAATTCATGCTGAGCGAAGTGGATCGCTGAGCTCTGGTCAGAGAAGAGATGCTGAGTGCCTCCAATCAGGGAGGAGCTGGAATGTCTCAATGACATTTACACCCACTGACACACATCCAAATAAGAAATAAGGATGTGGTACATGCAAGTACATTTATGCCCACTCTCCAAAACGACATGGAACAGGCAGAACGATTAAGAATTTAACTACATTAAATATCCAACAAGAGGTTATGTAAGCAGACCACTCAAACGTTACTGTACCAGATAACTAAATAATGCACACTTTTTGGAATAATAGAAGCTGGCAGGATGATTGGAGGATACACTGAGGATGTCAAGGAATCCATATCTCCAGTGTGCATTTAGTTTCTAATAGAAGAAAATGGTTATGTAAAAAGAAATAGAAATTCATGAATGCTGCCATCTCACAAAAGGGTTTAATATGAAAAATGTATGCAATGGCATGAATATTCTTTTTTTCTTTTGGTACAGCATCATTTCATAGTTTTGAAGCTTTGGAAATGAGTTATTTTATGGAGAAAAAAAAAACTGGTGTGGTGTGTAAATTACCAGAAAAAAATGAAACTGAAAAAAAAAACCACTAATCACCCCCTCAGTATATCTACCAGTCTTTCACCCTCAGTTCTTTGCCAGATTGTCTTGTGTGTTTTTGCCAAGCTCTCCAGCGTACTATAGCCTGTTTTTGCCTGACCTGCCTTTTTTTGGACCTTGATCACCCAGACTGCCCCTTGTCGGATTTGTTTGCTTGAATGACGGAGCTCCCAGTTTTGACCATTGCCTAAAACTGCCACTTTGACTGTCTTGTGTCGTGCTTTTGGGTTCCACCTTGCCAGTACCAGTGATTGTTACAAACTGTACATCAAGTGACACAAATTTAAATAAAAAGTTGATCACAATTAAATAAATACAGTCCCATTTGTATATTTTGGTAATTGTATTTCATAACAACCTTCTGCAGGGATAATTCACAGTCAGGTTAAAGAAAGAAAACAAATACTTTCTCAAGGTGAGAAGCATTTTAGTGGAATGATTTAGATCCATTTGTCCCCTCAGATGGGAGGGTCACTGCAAATCAATACAAAGTTGAATTTCTTTCCAATGATGAATTATTTCTATCCTGATGGGACTGGTCTCCCTCTGAGGGAGCATGAGGGCTCCCTGAATGCTTTGATGGGCATAAAATTATGTGAATTATACAATCTGGCCTGCACAGTCAATAGATCTCAACCCAATTGATCACCTATGGGAGATTTTGGACTATCTTTTTGGAGGGATAATGTTCCATCCACCCTGTGTAGTTGCTGAGACCTGAAAAATCAATGCCAAAGTGCATTGAAGCTGTTCTGGCTGCACACTGTGGCCCCAAAACTTTTCTGAGATACTTAATGTTTGCTTTTCTTTTTAATATGTGACCTTTCTGTTTTTTGTGGCCAAACCTGGAAGTTAGCATCTTGCAGGAAAATCGTTTATGATGATAATCTTAACAGATTGACCATGACAGCGAATTTTATAGCATAGATGCAGTCGCCAGGACTAAAAAAATATTTTAGGCTGTAGACAAACTGCACCATGTTTGTGTGACTCCAACTTCACCACCACTAAGCTTCAATCACGAGAAGGGTGGTTTGATTCCTGGCTGCTGCATTCTATGTCAAAGTATCCTTATGGAAGACACTGATTCTCAATTTGCTACTGTGGCTCTTTCATTGCTGTGTGAGTGCGTATGAATGGTTATTGCTGCTGCTGCTGAGTGAACGGTTGATAAGCCTGGAGAGGCACTTTATCAAGTAGTCTACAGTCGATGAACCATTTGAACTATACTTCATAACCTTTACTAAAGAATGATCCACATAATTGGAAAGTTTGAGTAAGAATAATTTGAAACTAAAGCCTGTAAAGGAGATGAGTACACAAGTTTCTCTGTTTGATGTGATGACATTTCCCACCGAGCAACGAAATATGCAAAAGACGTCCATTCAATGTCTCTGACGACGTTGGAAAGACTTCCACTGGAGAGCCAGAATGAAAGGTTTCTTGATGTCTTTTCAACGTTCACGAGTGATGTCCAAGTGACATCCTTACAGAGATCAAAAAAGTTTTCAAGTAATTTATGAAATCTTTTTCAACTTCAGTTGCAGACATCTGACGAACATCTTGCCTCATGCAAGCTATTGAGGTTGAGGCTCAGGGTTCAATCAACCCCATAGCTTTTGCTGTATGAAGTGGTTTTGCTAGTGGGTTAATGTCCCAGACAGCTTCTGTAGTCTCACTTTGCCACTTGTTGGTAAAATCTTCAAAATTTACTAGTGGGGTATTTGCTGATATCATGTCTGAACCAGAAAAGAGAAAATGCTCACTCATTTCTCATTCCTGCAGCGCTCTATAGGACAGAATAGCAAATACTCACTTTGATCCGACTTCGTAGGGGACGTTGGGCTTATCTTCTCGGTGGAGTTGTCACTCTCCTCGTCCACGACGTAATCAAAATTTAAGATGAACATCATCACCACGCCCTCCTCGTTTTTCACCGGGATTATGTGAGTGTTGCACTGAAAGTCAGACCCTGAAACAGAGACAAAGTGTCAACGCCAAAAAGAGAATGAATCACACATTATCTCTCGGCCTGGGATCAGTGTGTCTCAAGATGTCTTCACTGGATCTAATTGTATAGAAAAACAGCATTAGGTTCGAGGGCTTCAACAAGCAATTATTGTAATTATTGATTGATGAGTTGTTTGGGCCATAAAACGTAAGCCAATGGTAATAAATCATGATCAGTGGTTTCCAAATCCCAAGGAGACGTCCTCATATGTCTTGTTTTGTCCACAGCAACTTTGACTGTTATAGAGGAGTAAATAAACAAGAAAAGATTCATTTTTGAGAAGCAAAATTCAGAGAATTTGGACATTTTTTCACAAAAATGGACCCAAAGCGTTTGTTTGACTTTCAAAATAGCTGCCAATTTATTTAACAGAATAACAGCTCCATTAGGCTAAGGGAAATGTATCGAAAGGTGCTATCACAATCGGAAAAGATGTTGTAGAGACATTTATAAAGACTGTTAATAAACAGAAATGTAAAAATGACAAACACCTCCCTCTGCTTTCACATGAATGTTGGGAACGCCGAGGAAAAGTTGATCCGATTTAAAGGTCAATGCCTGCATGTCAGAACAAATGAAATTGTCGAGATAAAATAAGTAAGCCCAGGGGTTAAACAAAGCATACGTGTGTGTGCGTTCATGTGATTTGCACGCCTATCTGAGCCCATATAGATGCGCCACATGTATTTTAATGAGCAATACAATGCGACCTTGCAGAAGTTGGACAAATGCGATGCAGTGCGGCCGCAGACAGCAGAATTTAGCAGAATAGATCAAACAGGCAGGACAGATTACAGCCAATTTGGAGGATTGCAATGTGCTCATAGGAGTAATGACTGGAGGAGAGGATCGCGTGAAGCACCGGAGCAGAAAACAATTCATGATCTAAACTTAGTGTTGGGCCCAGAATATCCCAATTTCTCAACTGCAGTGGTTAGAGCTATGTTGATGCCTGCAGGCACAATTGCCCACCAATGAAACTTTATACTCACTGGACCTTAAACGACAATAACACGATTGCTACAACCCAGCTAGGGTGACATACAATATCTCGGTGACCGTCTCTGTAACGGGAGAAAAGCCACCATGACAGCATTGTTTTTTGACCGTGACTCTAATTTTCAGCACATAATCAAAGATCTACATATTAAAAAAAAGTTACATTTCAAATTCACCAGTAGCAGTGTTTAACATCTGGCCTCTAAAAATCCAAATTACTGATGCTAACTTTCCCTTTGTCTCCCTATGTAGGTCTGTCTGTCTGGCTTGTTGTGTTCTCCTACTCACAGAGGACACATATTACCCGTGTTCAGTGTAATCTCCGCAGGGCTCACAGACACCCTGCCAGCAGCATTCATTAGCAGTAGACTCGCTGTCTGACTAAATATAACAAGCTCGGTCTGCCTCAACATGCCAGAGTTTTGTTGGAAGGATTTCTGCATCAAAACTCCCAGAAGTAACGCTGCATTGTCACCGCTGACGATACGATAATGTGATTTTAATATGGGGGGAAACGTAAAAATGAATAAATAAGGGTAGAACTGGGTAGAATTAAAAGTTTTTAGAGGTTTCGTATGAATTGATGGGAATAGATCGCACATATGTTTGCTGTATTTGGATGATAAGATCAGCGGGCGTGCACTCCACACCCATCTTGTCCGGTGTCATGGGTGCCGGCCGATGTTATGATGTAGAGTAGAAGTGGTGCTTAGAGCACTGGAGAACTGTGAGTCCTCCCCCAGAAAATCCCCTTTTCATAAAAAACACTTTCCTGCATTTCCCAGAAAGCCGTCACTTAATTCTACATTGTCCTTTCTATAAAAAGATGTGTTTGATTTCAAAGTGTTTCTCGCTCTTTTTCCGAGCGGAGGAGAAACTAATTGAGCGAGAGGGTTGTTCCGTATCGACTTTTAATTATCTGATAAATCCTGCAGGAATTAAACTTGTTAGTGATAAATCCATAAAAAAATATTTCTATCCAAAAATAAAAAATAAATCTGCACTTACTGATGTTATTTTTGGGGACGTTTTCCCTTTATTCAAAAGTAGACACTGGAGTGGTGACAGGAAATGAGGGGGGAGATTATTATTACCATTATTTCTAATGCCAGATATCCAACCACATTTCCTTTGTTGTTTTTCAACTCAAATATGCAAATGATTTCTAACAAACCCTTTTATTATTGTGAGCGTACATATTGAGAAAGGTATCGACACAAACCTCCATCTTTTCACTGAACCACTCAAGATAAAATAAGCAGATTATATACTATATATGTTATACCATATATTTTTTTATAGATTCTGTCACATTATAAGAAATTATGAAATGTTTCGCCTTGTTTGTTCTTGGTTGAAACATCAAGACCTCCTGTTCTATGTTAGTACCAGTGAAGTGCAGAGGTGATTTCGTTTACACAGAGAAACGGCAAATGAGAACATGCGATCACAATTTTTTACTCCTCGTGATGCAGATCTCCATTGCTCAGGCACGTTTTCACAGAATTCAGCATTAAAATATAGAGGTTAGGGGGTTCCCTGCTATATGGTTGCATATATATATATGAATATGAATAGGAATATTTCGGACACTGTTTCATGTGTATTGCATTGTCAGCTGCCAATAAGGAACTGTTCATTTCCAAAGAAATGCAAGGTGTCAATGACATTGTGAGTTATAAGCTCTAATATCATAAAATCTGAAAAATCAAAAACTAGGAGTAATACATTGAATATTAATACTAGCTAATAAGAACAGAATTTTATTGTCCATTAAATCTAACTGTACGGCCAGGATGGCGAGTGCAGCAGGAATCTTTCTGGGCTTGAGTTTACCTCACCAGATGGGGAAACAATGGTCATGCTTAAAGGCTAAACCATGGGGGTCTCTTCTCATCTGGCCTCCTGCTGAATGTCACCTCTACCAAAATGGATCAAAAGGGAAAGCTTCTATATCCTCTGCTCTGTTAAATCAGCAGAGACGTTGTTGTGCTAATTTTGTAATAATAACTTTGTTATATAATTGTTTTTAAAAGAACACACATTTTCGCCCACAGTGCCTTTACCTCAGTGAGCGAGGGGGAATGTGTGCAAATAAAACAGGGGGAGCCTTTCTTTCCACCATCCAGAATCAGTGGCAGCAAGCCATGTGATCAGCGAAGCTACTCGTGCCCTGAAGAAAGACGGCCTCCGTCATTGATCAAGAACAACTGCATCATTCATCTTCGAGAAATGACTTCTATCAAAGGTCAAAAGCCTAGTGAGGTTATGGTGGGAAAAATAAAGCTTTTCTCATTCTTAACTCCACTTATTCAATTAAACCTAATTCAGTGGCAATACTAATTAAGATTCACAGCATCCCATGATACTTCATGAATGAACAAATTGTTCATTATGTAAGAATATTTTAATCATTTAAACTGATTAAGGTAATGTAGAAGCCATGGGGAGTTTTGTGTGTTTTCAAAGAGTGTTATTGGCATGTCAAGACTCATAATGAGAGCCGTAACCAAATGTCATTACCTAACACTGAATAATAATTAGATTTAAGGCGAACTTTTCATTTCAATTCAAAATCAAGCCACAGAGTCCAATGTGAAGACAAACTGAACTCAGATGGAAAGATCCCACTTTCTAGATCTGCGACACTGCCCCCCGTCGACTGACAAATTGTCTTGGCAGACGTGACTTCTCAGCTGAAGTGTCACAAACAAACTGTCAGACAGTTCTGTGAGAAGATATGCTCTCTTCCAGATTCACTAAGAAATAATGCCGGATTTCTAATTTGACCTATTTCCTAGTCATTGTGACGCTACTGTTTACTACACTTGCTGTGCATAGTTAGAGAATGGGGAAAAGGTTTTGTAAAATACATTTTTCCTCAAAAGAATACTATAAAAGTAATATGAAATGTATCGCATTCTGATATGCCATCTGTAAAAGAAGTGTTTTAGACTGGACGACTGTCTCAACAATGTGTAACAGAGAATCGAGTTACTGTTCATTGTTATTAAATGTTTTATTGCGGCGTGTTTTAAACTCATTTCATTTCAGCATCCTCACCGTTTGTAGATGAAGTGTTTTGCGTTCATGCATCCCGTGTGTTTACTTGATCTCGTAGTAATTATTAGCCTTCCTCATCCATTCGGTCAGTGTGGTAGCTTGATTGATGAGGTCCAGCTACATGACCTCTACCCCATCTAAAGGCGTCAGAAGACTTCAAGCTACGCAGCTGTCAAAATGTCAAACGGCATCTGAAACTACTATCTCAAGGCCTGTAAGAAGACTGTCAAAAAGTGTGTGTTATCTCGTCTGTGTGATTCATTTATCTTGCCCCTCGCTGCGATGGCAGGCTTTTGAGTGACTGTATCTGGCCAGACAACATTTTCTTACAAAACTAGCGTGTAACAAGCATAACCGGCTTCCTTAATGGCCGAAAGAGGGAAATGCATTGCGACGTAGCAAAAAAATAAAAAATAATAAACCACCACAAGGGAATGAAGACCTGACAATGCATACACCACTTTGAGAAAACGCAGCGATTAAGTCAAACATTGTAAAAGCCCCTGCTCTCAGTCTGTGACAAATGTGTACTCCTCTGGGAAATTAGGGAACACATTCACCAGTTTGACAAATGACATGCAGCACAGAGCAACAGACAGCAAATGTAGAAAACAGAGGGAAATACAGAAATGCTTTAAATCGTCAAGAACAAAACAGAACTGAAGTCAAACACAAGCCCTTTTTACACAGAGAAGGCAGCACATTTGCTCCAATGTAAGGCAGGCAAATTGCCGCCTTCTCTATGTAAAAACAAGGCGTAATATTCCTCCTTTTCCAAAAGCCGCCATTTGGCCGCCTCTGGGGTAGGCGTAAACATGTGACGTGACGTGAAGCACAAGTTGGACAGTGAATGAGTTTGTCTTCAAAATAAGAGCTTTACATTGCACCCCATTGGAGTTTAGAATTGGGTTCTTAGCAGGTGGCTTTTACTTTGAAAGTAGCGACTGTTCGTAGCTTTCCGGTCGCTTCACAGTTAGCTGACAGCTAGCAGACTCAACCAAACAGCTCCACTAGCTATCAGCTACAGAGATCCAGGAGATTCTAGCATCTCCTGGATCTCAGCAGCTTTCCAGTTGCTCATGTTGACATCCGCGGATGAAGTGATGGACTGACTGCTGTGATCAGCTGTTTCCTGGTTTTAAAACTCCCCGGCGGTGGCCCGCACAACAGTGCATGTCATCGACACGCAGAGGCCAGCACATTTACGCCTCGTGTTTACATAGAAGTGGCGGCGGAAATAAGTGCATATTATCCGGCATATTGGTGGCCCAAAACAGGCCGCCAATATGCCGCCTTCTGCTTAAAACTGCCGACCGGGCCGGAAAAAGGCCAGCCTATTGGCGGCTTATTGCCCAGTGTAAAAACGGCTATTGACATTTTTGCTAAATAATCAACAGTAACGTGGTTACTGTATTGACTAAGTGAGTAAAGGCATGTATTAAAACAAGTAGAGCCGTCAAATAGAGTTCAGAAAATTACATAAATCTTTAAAACCAGGAAACGACTAGTTATGTTATGTTACATTACACAAAGGGGGACCCAAATGCAGACTTAATGAAAAGTGAGCTTTAATAACAAAAAGAGGAAAATCCAAAAATGTAGCAGAAAACGGAAGATTAGAAAACAAGAGAAATCCAAGAAACAAAAGCAAAACGAAGTACAAAAGAGAAATAACGAGAGGAAACAAGAGCCAAAAGCTGTGACAGGGAGACACAGCACAACAAAATGACAACAGAACTGACAAAGAGAGATGAGAAGACAAGACTTAAATACACAAGGGTTGATACCAATAGAACACAAATGAGGGGTGAGAAGGGCAGGAACACAGAAGAGGGGGGGAAATGAAAAGCAAAACATGACACATGATTACAGAACTTCAAAATAAAACAGGAAATAACAAAACCAAAAACAAACTAGTTATATCATGTCATGGTATAACGAAATAATAATACATAACACATACAATACAGCCAAACAATAGTACTGGACTGCATTTTTTTTACTTCAATCAGTGCAACACCCAGCCCATCTTAAAATGTCAGTGTTGGTGTATTTGGAAAGACCATGATCTGATGAGTGTAAACATTTAAAAAAATTGCTTATCACTGAAATATGATTAAGTGTAGGAAGAGTATGTTACAGAACATACCTAAGACATCAGTTGTTGCTGAATTTTATATCAACCTCATCGTCTCAGTATTTCGGCCATCATTAACCGGATGTTGAGCTGATACTACAGATACCTCCACTACTTGACACTTGACTTGACTGGAGAAAAGCGACTCAAAATAAAATGCTGCGAATGTAAAGAAAAAGTTCTAAAAGGTGAATGAGGTCATGGAGCAGGTTAATCATCGCATTCAAGCTGGCTCTGATGTTTTGTTGTTTCTTACTCCTCCTCTCCCCCACTGGGCCAACACATGAATCCAATCACGTGATCACTCAATCCATTTACTCTCCCTTCCGCCTTGACAACTGCTTGTATCTTTGCTACACTTCTTTATTCAGAGGTTTTTTACATACTGATCCCGTTCCCCTACTCCGTCTGCAGGTTGCTCAATCACACTTTTTATGGCTCACATACAGATATTTGTCCACATTACAGCTTAATCTTCGCTAGAAATAGACAAAAGTTGTGTGGGTGGAGTGGTGGGGGGGAAACATAAAAAACTGCCTGAATTTAAACACAGCAACAGACGATTCTCATGATTTGCTTCCTTAAACAGATTGTATTAGCTCTTCAAACAGGCCTGTGATGTGATGAGTAAATGCATCGTAGGAAGATAGTTTCCTGGAAGAGCGCGTGTCTATATGCGTGCATGGGCCGGTGTGCATGTGTCACCTCAACCTGAACAAAACCCATTAGACCACTCCAGAGGTTTATGACATCCTGCTATTGTGACATTCACCCATTACCTGGCAGTAATGGACTCTGTTCAGCTAATGTCAGGGAGAGAGTGAGATAAAGGGGCCTCGGATATGCGTGTGACTCTGGTTCTGTGTGTATGTGTGTGTTGCAGCTGCACTTAGATTTCTGATATTTTAGCATTTAAAAACAAAAGAAAAGAACCCTACAGTATTTGTGTGCATTAAGCTTAAGCAACATGCATAAGCATTTGAGCTGATGAAGTGCCACAGAGGGCTGTCCTGGCGGAGACACAGTGGTGAAGGAAGGCGAGGGAGAAGGTTATTGATTCCTCCCAGCATAAAGGCCCACAGGAGACAGCAGTGGGGGGAGCGATGGGCAATGAGTAAATCAACAGCGGACACACACACACACACGCGCGCACACACACATACACAGAGGCATTCATGTTCCAGAATTGCCCCTTGGGATCAGCCTGTCAGGCTTTCAGGGTTACACAGTACATGGTGTGCACAGTAAGATGGGTCATAATCCCTCAACAACTGCAGCGCATTGTAACTGAAGACAATATTAAACACTGGTCTGTGATGACGTGCACAGAGATGGAAAATAATATCTGTGTACATCAAGCTGCTAAGTATAGAACTACTGATGTGGATCACTAGTTAAGCCACATAACATCAGCAGTGTTTAAATTTAAACCAACATACGTTCAGAGCATCTGGGTGAATAATTTTATGTACACTATAGAATAGATATTGGGTCTCAAGTTGTTAAAAGTATCAATGCTTCAATACTTTGTTTATACCATGTGTTTAAAACAATACAATCTCTGTTAACGATACGTTTGACGGTATCAAGAGGACTGATGCTATAAAAAACAGATCTACAGTCAGATACTGACATTATTACAGATGTTTTGGCAGGTGTTCATTGAAATTTTCTGTACCAGTGCTGTGTGCAGTTCTTTTTTTACGAGATTTTTCGGTGTATTGCCAAGTACAAGAACCTTTGATGTTGTACTTGAATATCACCTCTAAACATCAGTATAGCTGATCTCAGAGCACAGCTGTAGACTGCTAATCAGCATATTATGATTACCGCAATCTCTAACTTGTTTATTTGTCCGACAACAGAAAACAGATGTAATATAATACATTCTTATATGACAGACATGCTGATGAGTGCAGGACTGATATCATCATATGACCTGTGTGTTCCGTGAGTTATGGCAGGCAATATGTTGTATTCTTACTTCCAAATTATGGACATGGCAAATTTGCACAGGATTAAGATCACAGACGTCCTCCACAGTTATTACAAATTAAATAAGGTCCCCAGGTAATACTTAGTACTTACTAAGACAGCGTTATATCATATCTTTCACCCCTGGAAATCCCCTTATTAACTAATTTTCAGCATTAAATTACTTCAATATTGTGTCCTATAAAAGGCAGCCAAGTGCAAGAAACTCAAAAAACACAGTTAACCTGACTTTATTTGAAGATCAGAGTCAGATTTGACTTAACTGACCGAGTTTGTGTACACATACAAGGAATTTGACTACTGCTGTACATTGCTGGTAGAGCACTTATAAAGCCAACGCAAACTGAACAACAAAGGCAAATAATGGTGAAGAATGACAAATGGTGAACTGTCAAGATGCTACATTTTGATTATAACGCTTAAACCACACACACTATGGGACTGTTCTGGATGTATGTCTATGTTAATATCATTGGGGTGGACACTCCCTCTTTGGATTATGCTCCCCCCAGATTCCAAATTTCCCCCATCCCCCAGCCTACCTCCGGAGAGACAGTTAGAGGATATGTAGGCAGATCAGGCATAAAGGCAGATACTGAGAGCAGAGCAGAGTGAGAGAGAGAGAGATAAAGAGAAGGAGAGAGAGAGAGAGATAGAGAGAGAGAGAGAGAGAGAGAGAGAGAGAGAGAGAGAGAGAGAGAGAGAGAGAGAGAGAGAGGGAGGGCGGGAGAGGGAGAGAGAGATTAACAGAATGTAGGAGGGAGGGAGAGAGAGAGATTAACAGACTGCGAGAG